>BGKB01000008.1:514068-658560 GCA_003116975.1 Aurantiochytrium sp. KH105
AAAGAAAGAAAGAAAGAAAGAAAGAAAGAAAGAAAGAAAGAAAGAAAGAAAGAAAGAAAGAAAGAAAGAAAGAAAGAAAGAAAGAAAGAAAGAAAGAAAGAAAGAAAGAAAGAAAGAAAGAAAGAAAGCAAAACAGAGAAAAAAAAAGTGCCTGAAGTGCCAGGTGCGCGGCGCCTGGCGTTTAGCAAAGCCCTAGGAGGGCGTACGAAAACAAGGCTCGCTCGCAAGCCAGCAAGCGAAAAGGTGTGCACGAGGTTGGGCCCAAGATCGGCGAGCACGGACGGATTTGGCACAAGAGGAGGAGGAGCTTGACGTGGTGGCGTGGCGTGGCTTGGGGGTAACGGGCGAAACGACGCGAATGGGAGGGAATGAAAAGGAACGGCGCTATTGTAATTTGACTCAAAAAACATGTGCTCTCGCCTCGCCATCTCGCCATATCGCCATCTCGCTATACATTCCTCCATCATGAACCAAGACTATATATACAGTATTTTGCACCAAAAACCCGTCGCCACCAAAAATCGCTTGCTGTTTCAACGCCGCGACGTAATTAGATCGTCCGCAGGAGCAAGCACATAAAGTTCCGTGGGCGGGCGATTCGCAGTAGCCAGCCTATCTGTTGTGGAAAAATGAAAGTGGTCTATCAGGTTAGACCAGAATCGCAGGACGACTGGTTGGGCCGTGTGGTGGGTGGCCAAGAACCGGAGCGAGGCCAGCGACGACGGTGCTGAGCAGAGCGAAGACGGAGGACGCGAGATTTCGCGCGAACGAGGACCCACGTCGAGCCCCTTCTCGGACCTGCGTCGAGCTTCTGACGTGGACACAGAAGCGCGGTTCCCGGAAGCGAGAAAGGAAAGATGCCTAAGTCGAAGCGCGCACGCGTGGTCCACCTGACCAAGACGGAGTCGAGGGGCCGAGCGCGCAAGTCGGAGCTCATGGACCTCGTGCAGCAGTGCTGCGATGAGTACAAGACGGTCTACTTGTTCTCATGCGACAACATGCGGTCGAATCCACTCAAGCAGCTCCGCATGGACATGAAGGACTCGCGCTTCATGTACGGCCGAAACAAGGTCATGCGGCTCGCCCTGGGCAAGACCAAGGCCGAGGCGTACCAGCCTGGAATGGAGAAGCTTGCGGAAAAGCTGCACAGCGAAATGGGCCTCCTTTTCACCAACACCAAGGCTGCTGAAGTGGAGGCCAAACTTGGCGACTTTAAGGAGATCGACTTTGCCCGCGCTGGCTTCAAGGCCGACAGGGACATTGAGGTCAAGGCAGGCCCCATTGTGGGCGAGCCTTCGTCCTCGTACGAGCCTCTTCGCAAACTTATGCTCCCCGTCAAGCTCAACAAGGGCGTCATCGAGCTCGAGGAGGACCATCGCGTATGTAGCAAGGGCGATGTCCTGACCCCCGAGCAGGCGCAGGCCCTCAAGTTCTTCAACATCAAGCTCGCAGAATTCCGCGTTAAGCTGCTCTACCGCTTCCGCGACGGAGAGCTTACGCAGCTTGCTGAGGATACCATGGAAACGGAAGGCAAGGCCGACGAGGACGATGAGGACGACGAGGTTCTCGATGAAGACGACTTCTAAGAAGGAAACATCATTGAGGACGACGTGCCTCCTCCCGATGTTCCACTACACCGCGTCTTCTTACGCTATTCGCCGCGCAACTTCGTCGCTTCTTCTTCTTCTTCTTCTTCTTCTTCTGAAAAGTGCTCTAGTTTCCATTTGCCCCTCCTCCTCCCCCCCTTTTTCTCTCTCTCTTCTCAAATGCACCCGTGTTCGCAAGTACATACGTGGCCACAAGCGATCGAAATGAAATCAGGTCGCTTATGAGGGCTACCACCGCCGCCTTTGCAAGCAAACGCTTGGATTATGCCGCAAACAAATAACATACGTTTTCCCTCTTGCCGGATATTACTCTTTTTCTCTCTCCTTGTGACTTCCTGCTGCCATCTGATTGTCTCTGCACGCCTCTTCTTTGTTTGCTAGCTAGCGTCATCCTCGTGTGCGAAACATCGCGCTGGAACACGCACGCGGTAACAATCCGGCTTCAGTACATCTTGAGACCTCGAGATCATCTGCATGCTGAGGTTGAGATGAGGAGCGAGGAAAAAGTTCTGTGGCACGTCAATTTGTCTCAGGGGCCATGGAGGTATCAGTGTCATCATCAGACAATTGTTCAGCTTCAAACTCGAGCCTCAAGCTGCGGATGTTGCGCTCGTCGGTCTCTTCGTTGAGATCAAAAGGCGAGGTCAGGTACAAGTGCTCGATGCAACGCGCATGAACCTGAACCCAGACCTCCGGAGAGGCAGCGTCTCCGTCACTGCACACGCGGACCACTCGGTACGCAGTGGCACTTTCGATCGTAATGAGACCGTCCGGAGCGACAAAAATCTCAATTGGAGAGGCCACATGGGTCGTCGAAGGGCAAAGCAAGACCTCCGGAGGACCCGTCAGCATACGATGACAAACGGAGTACACATCTCCTTCAATGACAGTTCGGCTCGACGCCAAAAGAAGCTCGCGCGTCCAGAACTCCACGTGCGAGTCTTCTGGAACTGCGAGCTCGTCCGTCGACAGCTGACGAATCGTGTCGCTCAAAAGGTCTCGCAGCTTGCGCGCAAACTTGGTCGTTTGCTCAACACTGCCAAGCTCATAATACGCAGCATTAAGCAAGATGGCGCGCTCACGGCTCAGGTCCTTGAGAACTTGCGTTTGATCAGCGAGGGAATTGCGCGAGTCACGGTTCGACTTGAGCGGAAGAACGAGCTGGCTCTTGGCGTTCGATGCACCAATGAGGACCTCCTGATAGGCCTCTCGAGACTGGGTCGCCGCGAGATCTTTTTGCAGCTGCGACGCTCGACCGCGTTGATGGTGACGGTTCGCCCCGCCGACCTCCTCGAGAGAACGGAGCTCAAAGCTCGCGTTGAGACTGCGCACCCCACTGCTTTTGGACCCGGTCGTCCGGTCCGATTTAAAGGAACATGACTCGGGCGTCTCAAAACCACCGTGCGGCCAGCGAAACGGCAGCTGCCGTCCATTTGCACTCGTTGCAGATCTTGATGAATGTTGTTGGTGGTGCTGGTACTGCTGGTGCTGCTGCTGGCGCGAATGCGAATTCGTTCGCCTCTTGGACTGGCGCGATCCGTGACGATCTTGCACCGGAGTCACGTGATTCGCGCAATGCTCCGCACCGCGCGGCCCGGATGTCTCGTCACCTTCTTTGCTTTCATAAGACTCTGTTCCACCGACGACGCTATTGTGGGTATTCACTTTTGCACTGCTGCCAGCGCTATGATGGCCTCGCTGCCGCCGATGCTGATGTCGAGAGGAATGATGATGGTGATGATGGTGATTTTTAATTCTTGTTTGCTTGTGACGCTGGTTCTTTGCGTTGTTGTCCCAATCGTCATCCTCGCGATCACGACAGCCGAGCACGTTTTCGTGACACAATCGTAGACCCAGCGCAAAGGTAGCTGCGAGGTCGGCATTGAAGAACTCAAAGATGAGAGGCACACCCTCAACGGTAAGAACTGCGACAATGAGATTTCCGCGATCGCGGCAGACGGCTTCAATGTTGGCCGTTACACGATGCGCGCCTCCGGGCACGAATGCATCCTCCTGACTGACCATGAGGGTGATCTCTTCTTCTCCATGCAAGACGGCGGCGACGCTTGCAAGGGGAAAGCACGAAATATTGGCCCCCACGCCAACTTGTACCTGGCTTGCGGACGAGGTCTCGGTGTAGGCCACGGCAAAGGGGTTAGCGTTGCGCTCGAGATTATCGCGATCCCGCTGGTTGATTTGGCGGCAAATCTCGCTCGCGCCTGTCATGCTCTTGGACCACAAAAGCTGACCCTCGTCCATGTCAAAGACCAGGAAGCGGGGCCCACAGCCACGTTTCTTGGCCGAATGCTTGATCACCATACTACCTTGCTGGATTACGCGAAGTTGCTCCTGCACGGCCGTCGAATGCGCGATTTGGCGCATCATGCCAGCCCAGTCGCTGGTGGATCGGCTTAGACACTGCGCGTGGCCTTTGGTTGCCTGCAGCTGGGATTCAATCCAAGCGAGCTGGCCGTTCATGCGGGCAATCTCGTCTTGCAGGCCTTGGTGCTCCTCCACCAAGGTTGCGTGCGCCTGCTGAAGGACCTGGACATTGTCTGGATCATCATAGGCATCTTCCAAGGACGACACGAGGGTCTCATCGCCGTCTGAAGAAGTGACTTCGCCTTCGTCGTCTGTTTGTCGGCACAGCTCGTCATCGTCGCCCAAATCGCCGCCCGAGTCGCAGCCTAGACGCTGCTGCTGCTGAAGTGGGTGGGCCGCCGCGCTTTTTTTTACAAGACCGGCCTTGCCTTCGGGGGCCCAAAAGTGTGCATTTTCCGCCTCTTCGGGAGAACCAAGAGCTCGGCGTGTGCGCGCGCTCCCGGCGGAGCGGCGACGACTGCCTCCGCCAACGCTGCCGAAGCTCTTGCGGATCTGGGCCTCGAGGCGCTCCAGCTGAGCGCTGAGGCGGCGCTCTGTTCGCGACTTTTGGTCTAACGCGCTCTCGATGAGCTTTTTGGCGCCCAAGAGCGAGCTGTCGGACCCTTTGCGCGGTCGCGGCGGCATCGGTGGCGGGGAAAGAGGCTCAGCATCGACAATGCCAGCTGACAGGCGTACAGTACCTCCGACTGCATCGAGAACGATACCGTCATCGTCGTCGTCTTCTTCTCCCCCGTCATCGTCTCTGTCTGCTTCCTCGTCGTCGTCGTCGTCATAGTTGCCGCCTCGTCGAGGACGACGTCTTTCACTTTGTTTTTGTTCTTCGCTGTCTTGGCGCTGGTTGCTGCTGTGCGCGCAGCTCCCGGAGTCTGAAGAGGCTGCAGAAGTAGCCGTGGACGAAGAGCGTGATACGAGACCTTTGGGCGTACCAGGCGCTTCTGGGCACGCCGGGATGGCGCGCGAGGAGATTTTGCGGCCCTTGTGTCGGCTCGATTTGCCCGCGCTGTTGTTGGGCCCTGTCCCGACACTGCTGCCGCTGCCGGACTTTTCGTGCGCGGGCGACTCAGGCAGGTCAGCCCAGATCTCTTGCAACGACGAGGTGCTGTCCTTGCGTCCGCCTTCGCGCCGCAGGAGCCGGCGGCCGGCCTCCATCTCGTGTTCGCAAGTTTCCTCCGTCTCTCTCTCTCTCTCTCTCAGCCGGAACGCGCAAGCGAACGTCGGTTCGCCAGCTCGCTCCCTCGCTCGCACGCACGCAAGAAGTTTAGCAAGCAAGCAAGCAAGCAGGCAAGCGAGCACGCCCCTCGCGCGCCCGCCCGCTCGCGCTCCCTCGAGCAGCGGCGCGGGCTGAAGATCGATCGGTGTCTGCCGCCGCTGCCGCAGACGCGGGCAGGTCAATCAGCTGCGCCTCCGCACGTTCTCCTCTCCCTCGCCCCCCTTTCCTCCTTCGGTTTCCTCGCCCCTCCCTCGCTCGCTCGCCGCCGCGCCGCTCGCGTCTTCCCCGCTCTCAGCCCGCCCGCAAGGCCGCTAGTCTCGTTCTACCCTGAGAGCGCTCTCGGCCAAAACGGCCACACGGGACGCCCGGCCTGCGTCCCCCGCGTGCTCGGCGCCGCGCCCGAAACGGCGCGGGACGGGCGGCGGCGGTCCCGCCTTAACTCGCGGGTCGCGAGGGGGGCGCGGGAGGGGGCGGAGGGGGCGCGGTAAGGGGGTATAAACGCGGCGGGCGGGCATAAAAAGAAGACGTGCGGCTGCGAGCCCAGACCACGAACAGACCAGCGGCGACGAGGTGCGTGCGAGCGTGCGCGAGGGCGGCGAGGGCGCGGCGCGCAGGGGCGCGAGGGCCGCGGGCGGCTTGCGGCTTGCGGCGTGCGGTTTGCGGCGGAGAGGCGGAGGCTCGCGCGAAGCGGGAGCGGTTTTTTTTTGGGGGGAAAAGGGAAAAGGGAATGGACGCAGCGCGCATGACGCGAGAAGACGAACAGAAAAGACGCGACGAGCCCCGACGACGGCGACGCGCGCGAGGGCGCGGAGGAGGTCGGCGCGGGGGAGGGGAGGAGGAGGGGCAGCGGGTGGGGAGGAGGAGAGAGCGGAGCAGAGGTGGAGGGGTGCATGGTCGGGAGGCGAAGCGGAAAGGGAGAGATGGAGATTGAGAAGAAGGAAGACGGAAGATGCTGACGAAATGTTGTGCACGACGATGACGACGGTGACGTTGACGCGGTTCGCACGCTGTGAAAACAGGAGGAAGACCAAGAATCCAGACAGGCAAGGCACAATGTTCGCAGCGGCAGGCGCCAACCTTATGAACGCCGTGTCGAAGACTGCCGCGAGGCAGTTCTCGACGTCGGGCGGCGTGAGCAAGAAGCCCGTCGTGGCCATCGCTGGCTCGACCGGCGCTGTCGGCCAGGAGCTCCTCGACCTCATCAAGGAGCGTTCGTTCCCGTTTGCTGACATCAAGCTTCTGGCCTCGGCCCGCTCGGCCGGCAAGACCCAGGACTTCATGGGCAAGACCTACACCGTCGAGGAGCTCAAGGAGGACTCCTTTGAGGGCGTCGACATCGCCTTCTTCTCCGCTGGCGGCGGCCGCTCCAAGCAGTTCGCCCCTGCCGCCGCCAAGGCCGGCGCCGTGGTGATCGACAACTCGTCGGCCTACCGCATGGACCCCGAGGTGCCCCTCGTCGTGCCCGAGGTGAACCCTGATGCCGCCTTTGACCGCCCCAAGGGCATCATCGCCAACCCCAACTGCTCGACCATCATCATGAACATGGTCGTGTGGCCCCTGCACCAGAAGGCCGGCGTGGAGCGCGTCGTTGTCTCCACCTACCAGGCTGCCTCCGGCGCCGGCGCTGCCGCCATGGAGGAGCTCGAGCAGCAGGCCAAGGATTGGGTCGCCGAGAAGAGCCCCGTCACCCAGGACATCTTTGGCCGCCAGTACATCTTCAACCTCTTCTCCCACAATTCTGACGTCGACCAGGAGACTGGCTACAACGAGGAGGAGACCAAGATGATCAAGGAGACCAAGAAGATCTTCTCGGACCCCAACATCCAGGTCACCGCCACCTGCATTCGCGTCCCTGTTCTCCGCGCCCACTGCGAGTCCATCAACGTGACGCTCAAGAACTCCATGACCGAGGACGAGGCCCGCGAGCTCCTCGCCAACTCCCCCGGTGTCTCTGTGCAGGATGACCGCGTCGCCAACAAGTTCCCCGAGCCGCTCGCGTCCTCCTTCAAGGATGACTGCTTTGTGGGCCGCATCCGCCACGACGTCAGCCAGCCCGAGGGCAAGGGTCTCGACATGTTTGTCGCTGGTGACCAGATCCGCAAGGGTGCCGCGCTCAACGCCATCCAGATTGCCGAGCTCCTCATGTCGCGATCCTAAGTGTCGACCTTTTAAACATTATTTTGACCTGCAACGCAAAGAGAAACTTGCTTCGACTTGGCCGCCAAATGTCTTTTTTCCCTTTTTTCCTTGGAAAAGAGTGAATCCGAAGTGTGTTGCTATCGCTCGAATGTGCTCCTATTTCCTACCCCCCTCCCTTGAAAAAAGTGCGCGACCGCTGCTCGAATCGTTGTCTGACCAAACCAAAAATATGTGCATGCTTTCTTTTTGCGCACGCACACAATCTGACTGATGTGAGACAATCTCCAAACTGCTGAAGCCAAAGCAATGAACGACATGCAAATTTCAATTAGTACAAGAGAGAGATATGTTTTTTCGCCGCCTGGCGCATCTTCTTCGAGAGGCATTACAAGTGAGAGATAATCTTGCTTGCATAAGTCTCCGAGACCTCCGTGTAACCAGCGACAGTAAGAGAAAAGTTACCTTCACCGGCGGTCATGGAGCGAAGCACAGTAGAGTAGCCAATGAGACCTTCGAGGGGCACCGACGCGTGAATTGAAGACTTGGCCATGTGGACCACGGAATCCGATGTTGTCTCGGCCTGGACATCCTTGATCTGGCCGCGACGCTCATTGCTAGAAAGGTCGCCAATCACAGAACCGATATCGTCATCAGGAACGATGATGATAACATCCGCGACAGGCTCGAGAAGGCCCGCCTGCGCCTTGTTGAGGATAGCCATGGACGCACGGGTAGCGGCAGCGCGAAGAGACGGTGGCGGTGCACTCGAGTTGGCCTCGCAGTGATTCTCAATAATCTCTACCTCGACGCCCTGCACGGGGTACCCGAGAAGCGGGCCTCGTTGAAAGGTGTCGATCACGCCGCTGCGAAGCGCCTTCTCTTGGTCCACTCTGAGCGTCCATTGCGATTCCGCGCCGGCCCCTGGAGTCCGGAAGCGAATCCGCGACTCTTGCGCAGAAGAATCAGCAGGGTCAGGAAGGAGGCGGACGGGGGCGTTGATGCCATCCGGATGCGGACGCACTCGCAGCGTAACCGTGGTAGTGCCAGCATTGCCAGCTGACTCCCTTTGTTGCTCTGCTGCATCATCGCCATCCGCGTCTTCGTCCTCGCTCAATCTGGCGCTCTCAGACGGCTGGTTTTGCGTGTAGCTACCCGAGGCCTCGACGGCATCGCGGAGAGTTTCCCGGTAGGCGACACGTACGCGTCCGAGCTCACACGGGACCTTGAAGTCTCGTTGTAGCTTGGTGACCGCAATATCAAGATGCAGCTCGCCCATACCGTAGAGAAGAAGCTGGCCTGTTTCGTCATCCTGAACGACGTTGAGACTCGGATCATCACGGAGGAGAATTTCAAGAGATTCCAAAAGCTTTGGTTCGTCGGAAATGGACTCGAGCTCGATGGCTGCAGAAAAGACAGGAGGCGGAATATCTACACCACGCAGCGAGGCCCGCTTCGCATTGCTCGAAAGCGTGTCACCCGTGCGCACGCCCTTGAGACCGCAGAGAATGCCAATGTCGCCTGCGCTGATCGCTTCAATTTGCTCGAACTCGTTGGCATATGCTCGCAGAACGCCTTGCACACGTTCGCGCAAGGGAAGCGCAGACTTTGCGTCGCGCCTGTTCTTAGCATTACCCGTAACTGTTCCGAGAGAAACCATGCCATCAGCAGCAGCGTGCGCGAGACTCACGTTGTGGTATTGTTTCTTGTTCTCCATCTTGCCCTCGTACACGCGAACGTAGGCAAGAGCTCCACGATTCGGATCATGCTGCACTTTAAAGACGAGCGCGGTCGAGTCATTGGACTTTTTCTTGGCGGCGGCCTTTTTCTTTGACCCACCCGCGCGCGCAAGCTCTTCATTATTGATGGCGAGCTCCATGGCGCCAACGCTCTCCATTGGGTTGGGGAGATAGTCCAGGACCGCGTCCAACAAGGTCTGCACGCCAGTATTCTTGAGAGCCGATCCACAGAGCACTGGAACAGCGGCTAGCTCGTCCTGGTTGAGGCACACACGACGCACGGCGTGACGGATGTAGTGCTCGTCAATTTCCTCGACCTTGCCCGCCTCGTCAGCCTCGATGTAGACATCAAAGAACTGGTCGTCGAGACCAGCAAGCTGCTCGGCGAGCGTAGCGCGACCAAGAACAGCCTTGGACGCGACTTCCTCGGGCAGAAAACTCAGTGGGTGCTCTTCGAAAGTCTTGGACTCCTTACTCTGATCCCACACGAGCACGCGTTCCCGAATGAGATCAATGACACCGCGAAACGTTTGCCCCCCAAAGTCATCTGGCACAAAGTAAGGATGCTGTAAACAGAGCGTGGAAACGCCAAAACGATCCTCGATCATGTCCATGACCCTTTCCATGTTGGCGCCATCGCGATCCATCTTGTTGACAAAAGCGATGCGCGGGACACCGTAACGCCGAGCCTGAACCCAAACAGTCTCGCTCTGTGCCTGAACTCCAGACACTGCGTCGTAAAGGACGACCGCGCCGTCTAATGCGCGAACTGCGCGTTCTACCTCGACGGTGAAGTCTACATGTCCAGGCGTGTCAATGAGGTTGAGGGTGTGATTCCTCCACTCGAAGCTCGTGGACGCACTATTGATAGTGATTCCGCGCTCGCGTTCCTGATCAAGGTAGTCCATGACAGTGTCTCCGTCATGGACCTCTCCAATATGCGAGACCTCGCCGCTGTAGTAGAGCATGCGCTCCGTCACCGTCGTCTTGCCGGCGTCAATGTGTGCCAAGATGCCAATGTTGCGCAACATCTCCGCTCCGCTCCCCTTGGCCGACGTCGACAACGGTCTCGACGTCGCTGGACGCGTCGCGCGCCATGCTGCGCGAGCCGCAGTTCCCAGCATCCTGCAACGCTTCGCCTCGCGCTCGCCAAGCGCAGCGCGTCCGAGCAGTCGATCTCGAATTGCTCGGGGCCGGCGACGAGCTCGTGGTCCCGGCGTGCAGGTTTTTCTCTCCCTAGCGGGAATAGGAGAAGCGAAACCGCCTCGGTTACGTGAAACCTCTCACTGTCTGTAACCACCATAACTCGTCGTCGTTTCATAACGATCATGCAACGGGCAGCCTAACCGTGGCGAGAGCGGCGCGGGCTTGCAAAAACACATTGATCGAAACGAGCGTGCGAGCGCGAGAGCCTCTGTGCGGGCGCGACGCGCGGCGCGGCGCGGAGAGCAGGCGGCGCGGGTACGCGGCGCGGCGCTGTCCGCGCGACGGCGACGTGGCCTCGCTCGCTTGCGGGCTTCCGCCTCGTGGGGACGAACTAACCCTTCGCGCAGCGGGACTCGGAACTCATCGGTCGACGTGGTCGAGCAGGGGAGAAGGAAAAAACATATATATCAGGGTCGAGGCTAACGACGACCTCCGCGCAGGAAAGGGAAAGCGAGAGCTGCGAGAACAGAGACGCAGAGACGGAATTTGACCAGCAAGAAGGAGGAGAAGAAGGGGGAAAATGTCGTGGGCCGACGTCGTGGTGTCCAAGGAGCAGCGCGTGCGCAAACAGGCCGTGCCTGTCGAGCTTTTGGACACGCTCGATGACTCAAAAGACGGGATCAACCTCATGCTAAAGCAGCAGTCCCTCCTTGCGAAGCAACAGGGCGAGCGATCGGTCAACGTGCTTAGACCTGAATCCAAGAAATCGCATACACAAGACTCTGAAGGCGCATCAACTCCAACGACATTTGGCAGCAGCTGGCGCGACGTCCTTGCCGCAGATGCGGGCATGAGGAAGCGCGGCGCCAGTGAAATCTCACGAGCGGTGGCTCAGGGAAAGGCCCCCGTCGGGCCGGAGTCCTTAGCCGTTCCCAAAACGGCGCGCAACAGCCCCTTCCGCAAACAGGGCAAAACGGACGGCTCCCCGCACGGCGGGCCCGTGAGTCGCCCACCTCAGCTCGTTCTCCCCGAGTGCGCGCGCATCGAAGAAGACCAAACGGGTCAGACGTCTCCTCTCGCTCCCGGAGAACCCGCAGCGGAGACGAGCAAATTAAGCAAAAGCGCCCACGTGGCTCTGGCATCCTCCTCCTGGGCGGACGAGGTCGATGGCGAGGATCTTGCATCCGAGGTCGAGTCCTGGATGGGGTTGTCGGCGTCCGGATCGGAAACGGACCGACTCAGCCACCCGAGTCAGCTCCCTAAACAGCCTGTGGAGGAACTCACACCCGCACGTATCGCACAGCGCGAGAAGCAAATCAGCTTTGGCAAAGCCACTGATGGATACAAAAACTATGTACTCAAGGTCAAAATTGAGGATCGCGGCGAGGATACGCGCAAATACCCGGTCACGCCACGCACCGACGAGAAGATTAGCAAGCGATCCTTCGATTACAAGCTCAAAAAGTGGCGTCGGGCGCTCCACCGGTGGGATCCGGTTCCGGTGCCGAAGCGCATCAAGTCTTCGCCGCTTCAAAAGAAGATGACACTTCCATCATCGCCCAAGACCGACGCGCTTCTTCCGGACGCAACGCTGCCGCCGTCTCTCACACTTCCTTGAAAAAGGCTTTGACTCTCGTAAGAATACGTTTATACAAAAGTAAGCATGACTCGCTCGACTTCATCTTGGCTTGAAATTCGTTTTCCTTTCGTTTCAATTCACTTAATGTGCTTACGTCTACGAACTCACTTTCGAACGCAATCCCAGCCAATGTGCTGCGAAAGAAGCGAACGTATTACTTCAAATCGAAAGATCGCATTGCCGATTTGTACCATCCCTCACTGGCGATAGGATGAAAACTGCCCGTGAGCATTCCTTGGCCTCCTGGGTTCTCTCGCACCCACTCCACCTTTCGAGGAATTGTAAGAATGCAGCTTCCTATATCATCGGTAAAATCGAGAACTTCTTGGAGTTCAAACGAGTGTCCATTGATGTGGCCCAAGTATCGCATGGGCTTGTCTCCCAGAGTGTCGCATGCCTCGGGATCATAATCGCTAGAGTCAATGGCTTGCTTTACTTCTGCAGATACCTTTCGACTGTCGCGAAAGGCAACCTCGAGTCGCAGCAAGCGCGCAAGACCGGTACATTCGCCAACTGGCTTGACGAGGAAATCCCACGATATATCATTTCGATCAAAGCCTGGAACAGCCACCCGAAATCCTCGTTTGCCATATTTTGCAAGCCGGCTTTCGTATGTTGGACTCCGGCGTGCCACGTCAATGAGATTGAATCCGCGCGAGATCGCACGAATCGCGCGAGGCAAAGCCCATACAGTTGAACCATCGTATCCTACACAGCAGCAATCGATGTCGAAGCCCATGAGGATCTCAGCTGGACTCTCGTAGAGTCGGAGAATGATCTGCACAGCTGGAGTGCGGTATTCCTCATCCAGATCACTGTCATACCGATTGTTCGACGAAAAAGTGATTGCATGCTTTGTTCGCTTCACGCGAAAGTCGCCAAGCTGATCCGCTATCTCTTTCACTTTAGCGTTGGCTTCTTCCTCGGTTTTGAGTCCATAGATAAAGAGGTCGAGATCGGTGTGACACAAAGTGGATCTTTCTTCAATTGAATTCGAACCAGGACATCCCTGGTGCCAGTCATTCATTGCGCGTCTATACTCCTGAGAAGTCGCCGGAGCGCACTTGTTGATTCTACCAGGAGTACGTTGTAGCGCTGCAAGGACGCTGCCTCCTGCAAGAAACACATTTTCCCATGACAAGTTCTCAAAGACTAAATCAGTGACAAATTTGAAGTTCTCGTCGAAAGCAAAACGCGTTTCCTCAATTGGCATGCCCTCGCCATTTCCTCCGAACGAATCGTGCCCTCCAAAGAGAAGAGTGTAGGGGGATTGAAGATCAGCGTCTGGTTGGCGTCGAAATTTGTCCACGTTAAGACCACCATTCCCATAGACGTCGATCATCGACCAATACTTGCCATTCGTTTTCGTGCATGCAGCTCGGTTCTTGACGAAGAACTGGCGCTGCTCATTCTCCTCCGCGCGGTGTGCGGCATCCTCAGCGGTGAGCCATCGATTGGGCTCTGCGTCAGGGTCTAGCTTTTGGAGCAAGCTCTTGATCATCAAGAAGTCAGCAGTCTTGATGAGCCTGCGTCTCTCGTTCTTAGAAAGTGGCCCAGGCACTGTGCCATTTTCGAGAAAGTCAAGGATCCAGCCAAAGGCCTCTGGGTCGCACTTTGGGAATTCTGTGACTGGCTTGAATCGACCGGAGAATGCTGTACACAATGCGGAATCTGGGTCGCGTCGGAGCGTCTCGACATGCGCCGTGAAGACCACCTCTTCTGCGCCAACTTTAATCGTGACGGTATCTTCTGCCAGAGCGTAGAGCGCCTCCATTTGCGCGATTTGGTCATCGAGTTGTTTTCGTTGCTGCACGAGTTTTGCATGCTGCTCTTTGATCTCCTCCGTGGCGTTCCCAAGAGACCGGACGAGCTCTTGGTTATGCTCCATGGCTAACAAGCTCTGCGCGAGCAGCGCATCAAAGTGCGTCTTCTTTTCGTTGTCCTCAGAAGTCGACGCAGCGTCGGGAGGTGGAGACAGCTGTCGTCCAGACATTGCGACGCGATAGGGCTTTCGCTCGTCAGCCGTCTAACTTGTCGTCCCGGGACGCCTCGCCCCTCCCTGACGAGCGGTTCGTAGAGCTGCAATCAAATCGAGAATCACACAATCTTTTGCTGTGAAACCGTCTCGAAACCACATTTTGAATGTAACGGTGTAACAGTGTCCAGGGCAACAAAGCTCGGTTGATACAAGCGTGCAAGAGCAAACCACTTTATGGGACTGCCGCAACGATGTACGAAGTCATATTTTCGCTAATGCAAATGCGAATCGAATGCTTTGTAAGGTAGTCAAACTTGTGGTTGACTATTCACTTTCTCTTTCCAGTGAGGAGACTAACTTGGCTAAAGTTCGATGTTGTGGAGTTCGATCTTGAGACCGTCGTGGGGAATTTGGACGTCAATTCCCTTCGTTTCCTTGAGTTTGGCCAGCATTGCGTTGTCGCGGTCATGCTCAAAGTTGTGCGAGACGCCTATGAGAAAGGATTTTGCGGGGCGGAGCTCTTCGATGATTTCGAGACTCTGCTCGAGGCTGAGGTGAGTTGGGTACTTGCGTTTCTTGTGGAGGGTGTCGATCACAAGGTATTCGATATCCCACTTGCGAAGTTGATCCATAATCTTGGGTGGAATCTCAGAAACGTCACTAAGGTAAACAAACTTGCGATTTGATTTCCCAAAGGCAAATCCAAGCGAAAGGTAGTTGGCGCCGTGATAAACAGGGAGCGGCGTAATATCTAGGCCAGCGACGGAAAACGGGCTGAGTGCGTCGTCAAGAGACGGTGTTGACATGACCTTGTACTTTAGCGTGGCAATGAACGTCTTGACTTCATCTTGCATTGCATCGACCTTGCTCGGATCCTGGTCGGCAAGGTGCGCAAGTGGACCTATAAAGTCGGGTGCAGGGTCGCGCACTAAATAGGGAAAGGCACGCTTGATCATATTGTACGTGTGAAGCGAAGTATACACCTCGACCGGGTTTCCGGGCTTGGCGACGAGGCGTAGATCATCTAGACCGAAGACGGCGTCAGCATGGTCGTGGGTGATGACGACAGCGTCAAGTCTAGGGATGCCGTGCCGAGGGTACCATGTGAGGGCGGTTTCGCGAAAGGTCTTGCCGCAATCTATCTGTACAAAGTGTCTTTGCGCGCCTACTCTATCGTGCTGAGGTTCGTCATCGGTTTTGGTGCTCGTAGAATGAGCGTCGAAGCAAATGAGCATGGACGGGTTTCCGCGCACGTTCTTGTTGACCTCGGGAGGACCGTCTCGCAGCGCCTTTTGACAGGTCTCGCAGCCCCCGACCTCGTTGAAACTCGGCTGCAAGCCCAAGACGCAGTTTAGGTGCGGGTTGACGGAGCTCGTGCCCGTACCCATAAACACCACACAGGGTGGGGCGCCGGTTTCTCCGGCGCGTTTGTCCTCTCGCATCTGCATTTGCGCCCGAGCGGCATTCTCGTCGCCGCGAAAGCCTGCTACAGCCGCGAGTCCGAGCGCCGCGCCGGCCCCCAGGCACCTCGCCAGTCGCGTGGCGTGCGAAGCTGCCAT
This sequence comes from Aurantiochytrium sp. KH105, assembly GCA_003116975.1. NCBI lineage: Eukaryota > Bigyra > Thraustochytrida > Thraustochytriidae > Aurantiochytrium > Aurantiochytrium sp. KH105. Next base: position 529,465 of record BGKB01000008.1, read on the forward strand.
CCTTCTTCAACTTCGACACTTGCACCCTTTGAGAGGTTTTGCCGAGTTTTGCTCAGCTGCTTACTTACTACCTTTCACCGCTTGTCATGGGCTGGTATCACAAATACCGGCGCGTCGCACGCGCACAAGGGTGGGAGGGGGAGGGAGGATAACACACCAGGACATTGACAAGATCTCACTTGGGCGAGACGAACCCCAATGTTCTTCATCAGCATCAGCTAGCCAAATCATCATTGAGGTCGTCGATCTTGGTGCATTCGATGGCGCAGCGTTGTTGCAGATGATGTTTTGGCGTTCTTCGATTTGTACATTATCACATCAACGTGAACTAGATTTTCTTGCGACTGCGCATCTGCAAACAGATGGATCGCGGGTCGAGATGCGACACAAGTAGCATAGAGTTCATGCTCGCGCACATTCAATTGCTCGATCTAGGGACATCCCAACTCGTGCAAAACCATTTCTCTCTTTTTTTGGAGCACATTTTTGCGTGCACGATGGACTTTGCGGCGCTGCTGCGGCAGGCGCGCGAGGAGGCCGCAAAGGGGCAGACTCGCGGCAACAAGGATCGGGCAGCTGCTTGTGCACCAGCGCTGGCCAGCCTCCGCAACGCCGAAGAGGGCCGTCTTTTGGGATGCCGTGTAGTAGAGCTCCTGCCAGGGACGTGCTGGTACTGCGCAGACTTTGTCAGCGCCGAGGAGGCCGACGCGCTCGAGGTCGAGGTCCGCAAGCAACCATGGGAACAGCTAAGCGGGCGCAAGCTGCAAAATTGGGGCGGCGTCCCGCATCCAAGGTACGAGACGGTCTTCTTGAAGGAGAGGGGAAAAAGTTAGGGATTGAAAATGAGATTTAGATCTTGTCTGGGCTAACGTCTCTGTTCACAGCGGCACGATTTTGGAGCCCATGCCCACCTTTGTGGATGCACTTGCGACACGTCTGCACGCAAGTGGGGTCTTTGCAGACGAAAAACCAAACCAAGCGCTCGTCAACCTTTACAGTGCAGACGAAGGCAGTACGTGATTATTGAAGAAACTTTTCACGAGAAAAGGAGCCAGGCAACAAGAAAGCTAACGTTTCGCTCCCTACAATTGACACTGCACGCTGCGCCACATGTATCTCTGTGTTTGCCATTTCGGTAAAAATCGATGGCTGGCTGATTGATCGATCGACTGGCTTTTCGACTGGCGGGCGGTTGGCGCGAAATTCACCTTGAAAAGTCGCACCACATCAAGACGGTCCTACGTTTAAGCCACGGGCTGCCATTCTTAGTTTAAGCCAAAGACCAGCAGTTTTGGCTTTTCGGGATCCCAAAGAAACATCGGCTGCGAAAGCCTTGGCGCGCGTGATGGAACCACGCAGCCTCGTCGTCTTTGCAGGACAAGCCTATCTTGAATGGGAACACTGGGTTCCAGCTGCACAAGAGCAGTCTATAGAGGGTGCTCTCAACGCGTCGCTTCTCTCGGTCGCTGGCGCGCAGGACGGCGTCACCATTAAAAAATCAGAGCGCATCTCGTTGACGATGCGCTGCGTCGCAAATGTAAAGACGAGCGTGGACGAAGACGATTTGGCGCTGGACCCAGAAATGCGGCGCGAGGTGGCGCGTCGACACGAATGGTGGCGACGCGCCATTTCGCAGTGAATAGTATTATAACAGTCATGTATTGGTCAGAGGTCTCCAAAATTGCGAAAGTGCGCAATCGATAGAAAGACAATGCCCACCACATAGACGATGAGCAAACCGAGAAGCGCAATAAAGGTGTTGAACATCCGAATAGTGTACTTGCCGATGCACTTGCCTGTCCAGGGGCAGTGGTGGTCGAGATCTTGGATGCATACCCCGCAGGCGAGACAATGAATCGTCCCCGGGGGACGCAGCACCTGGCAAATATTGCACGGCAGGTCCGCAGAGCCCTCTTCATTGGCGGCTGCGAGACCATCGACCTGACGCGGCACAATGCCTGGGTCGCTGCAGCTCGTGACCAAGAAGGCAGCCAGTACAAGCGCTGCAATCAATATGCCCACGACGCCAGCCGCGGGGTGCAGTGGGAAGGCTACAAAGGTAAGCCAGATTCCCGTGCACGAGGAGATGAGCAGGACGGTGACGACTGCGCACGCCCAGTCGGGTCCGAGCAGCATGGTCTTTGGAAACCTGCCTTTGCGCTGGCCGACGCCAATCTCGCCGTACAGCAGCGTACATTTTCCTGCTTGCAGCGGCTGCGCGCACGTGCAACAGACGGCGCAACAGCAGCAGCGCTTGTCGCGCAGTCGGAGTTGGAGGCGCGGGGTCCGCCGTCTCGCGACGGCGGCTCCTCCTTCCTCGATGCTCATCTCGCGGCGGCGGTCCACGTGGCCCTCGCTCGGGACGAGCGTCGCGTTCCCCGCGTCGTGCACGGCCGCGGCGCCCAGCATGCCGCCCGCGTCGATCAGGTTCTGGGCGTCGCCTCGCGGTCTGTACTCCTCGCGCGACTCTCCTCAGGCTCTTGCTGCTTCACAACGTTCCTGAGAACGAGAACGACGAGAACGAGAACAACGACAAGGAGGACAGACTGGATCTGATCATTCGCGACAATAAACAGCTTGCTCGTTCCGTTTGGTTCTGATCGGGCCTCCCCATCGAGGAGGGTTTTCTATTTCGAGACCCCGTATCGTCAGGTGGGTTGCGGACGGCCAGAGGCTGCAGCATGCTGGCGGCAGGTAAGAGGCGGGTAAGAGATAGCAGATAGCGATGGCCCCGACGTGGCTTGGAGCCGTCTGTGCGTTGCCGCGCACGTCGGCGCGCGTGGCGACGGCAGCTTCACTGGACGGGAGAGGGGTGCGCGAGACTCCCTAAAGTTGCATATTTCTGCGTTTCCGCGCGTTGCCTTTGTGAGCAACTGCATCCCCAGCAGCCGTTTGTATTGGTCATCGTCGCTTCGACCTCCTTTCCACGCTTCGCTATCGTTGTCGTCGCGAAAGCAAGCAAGTGCTTCACCTCTGCGGAGAAGACTATCTACGTGCTCGTGCTCGTGCCCTTACCCGCGCGCATTCCACCTCAGCAGGCGACACTACGGGTTGAGCCAGGCCCAGAACGTTGAGCACCTTTTTTCCCGTCGATGACTACCACGGGAGGAGCAAGCGAAGCTTGCAATGAACAGGCGCTACCTGAACGAGAGAGGCATTGAGATGAATACATCTTCGACGCAGTTCGCTCACGCGCAATGTACCGGGGTAAAAGGAATAGATTTGAGGGGGCGCTGAGGTCCTGGTCTTCAAGACTCTTGCTGATGCAGATGAAGTCCTCAAGCTTCTCAATGTGAAGAGCACAATGTCTCAAGGTCGTGCACGGAAAGCAAAGCCTGGCAGAGGCTTCTTTACTTTTCTATCGTCCTTAAACGATGTTTCCTCTAAAGGCTGTGCACCTCNGGTGTACTTGGTCGTTTTTTTCATGCTGTGCCTCGCTGTGCGCCCATTTTTTCCTACCCCCCTCCTCTCCATGCTACCCCCCCCGGCAAGCGCACTGGGTCTGTTAAATTTCGCCGCCTCGAAGCCGCGTGGAAAACCTTCCAACGAGAAAAAAAATAAAAATAAAAATGACAAGTATTGTCGCGAATTTTGCGCGTCAGAGGACAGACTCGGAACACAGCGACGAGGACGAGGACGAGGACGAGGACAGAGACGAAGACCACGACCAAGACCAAGACTGAGACCGCTGGCGCGGCGACGACGCCGCGATGGCAACGGACGCAAGCGGCGCGACGACGGGGCCGCTCCCGGCGCAGACACGGGAGTATCGGGGCCACGAAGCGCGCATGTTTTGGTGCGATCTCCGTGAGTTAGTTAAGGTTGTTGATGGCGGCGCCGACAACGACCTGGACGCGGAGCCCGGCGTGGCCTGGCGTGGGGAACTGCCGCGCGATGGGTTTGGGGTGTCTGCGGCGGGAGACTGACGTTGGATGCGTGGCGCTAACTTTCTACTTCTTGCTGTTCTTGCCTTGTTTGTTTCACGATCGGATAGTTGAGAGTGACGACGTCGAGAACGAGTCGCTCGTGGCGACGGCCTGTGAGGACGGCACGATTGGAGTATGGAGAGATGGCGAAGATCGTGCGCGGCGAACACACATGTTCTTCAAAGCACACGACGATGAAAGTCTCCGTGTGCTCTGGGACAATGGACAAGCCGCAGCAGCAGGCAAACGCATCATGTACTCTGGTGGGGCCAGAGGCGGTGTCAAGACTTGGGTCGTTGACATGGATGCGCAGCAAGAAAAGGTCGTTTTACTACACGAGACACATTGCGTGGACTCGTCGCGAAGTGAGCAGAATGATGGGCAAGTCTATGGTTTATTGCAATTCGAACAGCGCGAGGAGCTCGCTGTGGCGCACGATGACCGAATCACCGTGCTGCACAAGAATGGCCTTCAAGAACTGCTTTCATGGCGCTATGGGAGTCGCGGATCTGTGACGGCGGGAGGCAGCCGAAATCCACACAACATGGCCTACGTCTTTGACTCAACCGTTCACGAAACATGTGTCTTTGCAGGGCTTTCTGACGGCTCGGTTCGCGGCCGTGATTTGCGTTCTCCCTTGTATGACACGCTATGTATTGATGATGCTCACGACTCGCATGTCACGTGTTGTGCGGTGTCAGGATCTGGGACCTACATTCTCAGTGGCAGTGGGGGAGGTGGCACTGCTCTCTATGACCGGCGCGCCACAGAGAATGGACCTTTGTGGCGCAAGTTGCCGAGTGACGGCGAGACACCGCGACCCATCTACGGTGGTACCTTTTGGCCGCAGCGTGATGACCTCATGATGACGTGGTCGAGTAGCGGGGATTTGTGTTTCATGGACGCGAAGGGCCGTTCGCGACTCTTTTCACCTCACTTCAAGACACGGACACAGCGGGGTCAAAAGTACCCGATCTTTTCTCTGTCCATGTCTGCGCAATGGAGTCGACTCGTGTTGTGCGGAGGAACAACCCCTTCGGAACCGCCTGTGGCCGCCCCTCGGAGTGCAGGTAGGAAACGGTCTCGATCTGTGTCCAGCTCTGGCTTGCGGCGCGCTCCAACTCTTGCTGAGGGTGCTCTTCCCGTGCGCGCCGACCCTCTGGATCATTCCGTGCCGTGGCTTTCTATGAGACTTGAAGCGACGTCAGTCACGGAGTTCATTGATTCTGGCGCCCAATGAAGAAAGTAGAAGTTGTGTATTGTATGGCTAAGAAAAAGGCAGTTTTATCGTGCATTGCTGTTGCTCCTCTTGCAAGAAGCACCAGCGTGTGAGGGAAGACAAGGAAAAAATGGAGGGAAGAGCGAAGCGACGTCAGTCACGGAGTTTATTGATTCTGGCGCCCAATGAAGAAAACAGAACTTGTGTATTGTATGGAAACAGAACTTGTGTATTGTATGGCTAAGAAAAGGGCAGTTTCATCGTGCATTGCTGTTGCTCCTCTTACAAGAAGAACTAGCGTGTGAGGAAAGAAAGGGGAAAATGGAGGGAAGAGCGGAGTTTATTGATTCTGGCGCCCACCATGGTCAATGAAGAAAGCAGAACTTGTGTATTGTATGGCTGAGAAAAAGGCAGTTTTATCGTGCATTGCTGTTGCTCAGGGTGTGAGGAAACACAGGAAAAACGGAGGGAAGAGCGAAGCGACGTCAGTCACGGAGTTCATTGATTCTGGCGCCCAATGAAGAAAGCAGAACTTGTGTATTGTATGGCTGATAAAAAGGCAGTTTCATCGTGCGTTGCTGATGCTCCTCGTGCAAGAAGCACCAGCGTGTGAGGAAACACAGGAAAAACGGAGGGAAGAGCGAAGCGACGTCAGTCACGGAGTTCATTGATTCTGGCGCCCAATGAAGAAAGCAGAACTTGTGTATTGTATGGCTGAGAAAAAGGCAGTTTTATCGTGCATTGCTGTTGCTCAGGGTGTGAGGAAACACAGGAAAAACGGAGGGAAGAACGAAGCGACATCAGTCACGGAGTTCATTGATTCTGGCGCCCAATGAAGAAAGTAGAAGTTGTGTATTGTATGGCTGAGAAAAAGGCAGTTTTATCGTGCATTGCTGTTGCTCCTCTTGCAAGAAGCACCAGCGTGTGAGGGAAGACAGGAAAAAATGGAGGGAAGAGCGCCCCTTTTTTCCTACACTTTGCCAATCAATCACCAGGCCAGCTCCGTTATCCTTCTATCTATAATCATCCCTTTCTATCTTCTTTCCCCGAATGGCTCAGGCTACGTCTATTCGTTTCTTTCAACTATTCGAGCCCGGCCGAAAGTGGACTCGGACTCGAACCGTTCGTTTTTTGTTTTGTTTTTGTTTTTCCGTTCCTGTTCTTCCTTACTCAATCATCCCTCATGGCCCCCGCCCACCACTACGCCCCCCATGTTCCCTTCCCCACAGATCGCTCCTCAAGAGCGCAGCCTACCCCCTTTCCCTCCGCCCCCCTCGGTTCACATCGAGCCACCGTGCGGGCAGGGCGCGAGTTCCGCCGTCGACCGCCGGCGGTCCATCGCGGGGTCCATCTGCGTTCCCTGGCCCCCGCACGCACCGCGACTCTGCCGCCGGCGCCAGCCTCGCCTCCTCCCATCCACCTGGATCCAGGCCAGCACGCCGAGCAGGCCCGCCGCTGGGCCTGGCGGGCGCGCCGCGACAGCGCCTCTCTGGTCTCGTCCCGTCCCGCCCCGCCTCGCGCGCCGCAGCCAAAGCCCTGCGTTACGGGTGACTAACCACCTCTCCGCTCCAGCTGCCGCTGGCTGGCCGGCCGGTCCCAGCTCGCCCGCCTCCCGTTGCACCCTGCTGCAGCTCGCCCGCCCGCCTGCCCGCCGCCCCGGCTCCGACCGCAGCCGCGGCAGCGCCTCCGCGCGGTCGTCCTGCCGCGCCGAGCCGCCTCGCGTCTTCGTCCATCCGCATCCGCATCGCATCCGCATCATCATCATCATCGTCGTGGCCAGCGCGCGCGAGCCGAGCGGCCGCGAGCAGAGAACGGAAAGGAAAGAAAGAAAGAACTTCTTGAACATCGTCTTGAACGCAGAACTTGAAACATAAGCAGAGCGCGTCGCGAAGGCCCGATCTGAGCAGCGGCAGCTGGTCTGGAGCGGGAAACGCGGCGCGCGAGGCGACGCAGGCGCGGCAGACGCGCTTCGCCTCGCCTCGCCTCGCCCCGCCTCGCTTTCGACCGGGGACGCGCGAGCGGGCTGGCCGAGCCCGGGCGCGGCGCGGCGCCTGTCCTCGCTCCCCCCCGCGGGCGGCGAGCGGGAGCGCGACGCGCGCAGGAGAGATTAGATTCGTTGCGGCGGGCCGACGGAATCGACGCGCGCGGCGCGAGAGATTGATTAGATTGACGGCCTGCCCGGCGCAGCGGAGCGCCGGCGATCGCAGCCGCGCCGCGCCGCGGGGCGAGGGCGGAGACCCGCGCGAGGCGGCGAGGCAGGAGCCTTCTCGCGGCGGCGAGGCAGCCGCGAGGCGGCCGCGAGGCGGGTGGAGGGGAGCGCGGAGAGCGGAAGAGCGGGCGCGCGAGCGGGAAGAAGGGAGAAGAGACACGCGCCCCCGGGAGCGAGCGCCTTCGCCTTCGCGAGCTTGCGCATGTCCGCCGCGCAGAGAGGCGCGCCGGCCGCGGCGTGCAGAGGCCGCAGACGGCCAAGGCGCGAGGGCGCCGTCGAGGAGGAGGAGGAGGAGGAGGAGGAGAAGATGAGCCAGGCGAGCCGGCAGCAGGAGCAGGGGCTGGAGCAGCTCGGGCGGAAGCAGCACCTCCGCACACAGCGCGGCGGCCTCCTCCTCCGGGAAAAACGGCAGCTCCCGCAAAAGCAGCTGCATCAGCAGACGCAGCTGCTGCTGGGGGGCGGCAGGAGCTTGCGGAGGTCGGCGACGGCGACGAGCCTGCGCAGACGCTCGAGTCTGGTCGAGGTGTTTGCCGAGCCAGACCCGGAAGCAGGGGTGAAGAACGAGGGCCTGGCGCCGCATCATCGACGCGACGTCGGCACCAAATCGTCGCAGCTGCGAGCGCCCTTCTCGTCGTGCGCCAGGAAGACCGGCAGCAAAACACAAGACAGCGAAGACGGAGAGGAAGAAACCGAGGACAAGGAGGACGACGAGGGAGACGAAGAAGAAAACGACGACTTCGAAGACGATGATGCGCGGTCGGCGGCCTCGTCGAACTTCTACTCCATTTCTGGCGAAGAATCAGCAGACTCAATAGCAGAGCTCTGGAGCCCGCTCGCCGTTCGCTACCATCGTCTCTCGAGTGACAACCTCGGCCTTGTAGTCTCCATCGCGCAGGGCGGTCTTCAGAGGATACGCAGGGAGGCGCAGTCCGCGCAAGTCTCCCTCCGCGACGTTGTCGATCTCTTCGGAAAGTCCATCGCCAACATGGCACGCATCGCCGACGGCCAAGTAAGACCGCCAAACGCAATCACAAGCTTTGACGGCGTCTCGGTCCCTTCCATCACAATGCCAGACTACATCTGGCGCATCGTGCAGTCCCTCAACGCCCAAGCTGACCCGGCGCATTTTGCCTCGGACGGCTCGGAGCTCTCAGAGCTTGCTCGGTGCACCTCGCCACGCCGACGCGCCAGTACGGACAGTCTCGACGTGTACCCAAGTCCCGGCGAGACTGCCCTCGAGGGCGAGCATAGTGCCATGGGTCGAGGTCTCCGCTGTCTGTTGCTGGCCTTGGTTTACATTGATCGTGCGTACACGCGTCACCCCGATGCCTTTTGCATCAGGAGCGTGTCCATGCACCGCATCGTCCTCACGGCCATGTATCTTGCCGCCAAGTTCACGGACGATACGCTACCACATTCGCACTGGACATTTGCAAGACTTGGCGGGATTTCCTGCAGCGAGCTACGTTCGCTCGAGGTTTGCTTCTGCCATCTCGTCGACTATCGTCTCTATGTGACCGAGGCCGAGTTTCAGGCACTCTGCATGGAGCAGCTCCGCTGCGCCGTGCGCAACGCTCGAGAGCTTCGTCAAGCGCGCCAGGCGGCAAACAATCGCCCCTCGCTTCGTCGCAACTCCCGCAGCGCTGCAACGATGGCATGATGATTGTTGTTGATCACCATGCAAGGTGGCTTTCAAGAAACCAAAAAAACAAAATTGCAACACGGGCTCAACTCCTTTTCGTTGATGCTCGTCTCGGAATCTTATGTATGCTACATGAAATATCTTTTTCTTGTCTTTGATGACATAAACTTGAGTGAGTCGTGCCTGAAATATTCAAAGTTGAGCATCTCGGAAAATATTAAGAACGCGACCCAGATGGTAGACCAAGAAATGAAACGCCGAGGTCGTGGCGCTCACCGTACGTACGTACGTACGTACGTACAAAGGAACGTTCGTTCATCTTCAACCCGATTGGAAATGGAAACATCTTCTTCTCCCTTCTTGACGGACTTTCAGCAGCTTTCGTTCACGCCGTTCGCTGGCCAAAAAAGGTATCGGAGAGCTCCACGAAACGCTGAATCCATCGTTCGAGTCCAGGGTAACGTTCCCTGGCCCAGACGCGCCAGCGAGCCATTCGAAGTGCTACAATGGCCCCGTCCGCTTCACTGCTTTGTTTCTCCAATGCAGAAAAGAAAGCTTCGGCGCGGTCCAGATGCTTTGACGCGCGCGCTGTGTCGCCCAGCTCGAGAGCCTCCATGGCGAGGTTGTAGCTCGCTTGAGCCCGATACGTCGGCTGCAAGGTCCAGTCCCCAATCGTAGATGCCGCAGCCCAGGCACGTCGCGCGCCTTCAAGGTCGCCCTCCGCGTGCCTCAGATCGGCATACAATAAAGTCTGCAGTGGGGGCATGGGTCGATCCACGCGAGCAAAGAGTGCACCATGCGGAACGCGCGGTAGCCTCTTCAAAGGCGCTGACAGTAACCAAAGGGCATTCTCTGCGCCGCGTGAATAACCAATAAGGCCCCCAAGCAAGTAATGAAAGAGACTATTCTCGTAGTCGCCGTTCAAATACGCATCAAAGCCCTGGCGCAGGCGTCGGCCCCAAGAACCTCGCAACGCCGACTTACGCAGATAGTGCGATGCATCCTCGCACGAAGACGACGTCAGCGAAGAGACTGCAAGCAGCTGGCCCAAGGCGTGCGCCGCAGGTACGCTCTCGAAATTGTCAGCAGCCATCCGAAGATACCTGCTGGCCTTTTCCACATTACGGAGCGTGGGCTCGTGCAGGTAAATGTGTGCTGCATTGTAAAGCGAGTCACCATCTCGCAGGTTGCGCTCAAAGAATTCAAGCGCCTTGCTGGCATTCTTGGCGATATCCCCGTGCCCAAAAAAGTAAATGTAACCGAGGCCATTCAAGGCCGCGAGCTGGTCATCGTCTGCTGCCGCGCGAGTGTACCGCTCAATGGCCGCAGTCAGGTTCTTTTCTTGAACGCCTTCGCCCTTGAGAAGCATGTTCCCGCAGGCTGTCATGGCCCCGGCGTGACCAGCATCTGCGGCGCGCTCAAAGTAGCGAAATGCACGCTCGTGGTCGCGCCCGAGGCCTCTAGAACCCCAATAATACCAGTTGCCGACAGCGACCATGGCGTCTGTGTCGCCCACCTCGGCTTGCCCGATAAAGTACTGTATATTGAGATCATCCTCGCCCTTTTCGCCCGCGTCCTCGACGTAATCGTGCAAAACTTGCGTTTCAACCAAGGGTTGCTGGCCTCGCGTCGTGTGCTCCGCCAAAGATCGTGCCGAGGCATCGCTGTAGTATGCGAGCGCGGCGCGGCAGTGCCTCGCGCGTCGCCATTTGTCTGCCAAGGCTAGCTTGGCCTCCACGGATCCGCTCTCGACGACGGCGCGACGCATCGCCTGCGCTGGCGTCTCTTTTCCTTGCGATAGCAATACTTGATCGGATGGAAAGAAACGCTGCAGCCATGGCCGCGCTGCCCACACAAACGCAGCTTCTTCATGGCCATGGGCAGCGGCTTGTGCAAGCATGGTGGCGTCCACGTGAGGAGCACTCTCCATGGCGCGATGAAAGACCTCTGCAGGATTCTCCTCGGAAGCTTCATCGGCAATCGGGTCTGTCAGGGCTTGGTCCAAATCGTCCTCGTCTGCTTCCTCGTCGGCGTCATTCTTTGCTTGGCAGCTTTCCCCCTCGTCCTTTGACGTCAGCGCTTGCTTTGCTTGCTTTTGGTCCTTTGGCTGGAAAAAGTTCGTGAGCGATGCGGTATCGGGAACAAAGCTTGCGTCCATATCGTCGAGCACCTCTGTATGTTCGAGCGCGCGGTCAAAGACCTGCAGGTGGCGGACAAGACCATGCAAGCTCGAGCCCCAGGCATCGTTGGCAAAGTAGAGTTCTCCTGGCCCAGAAAGAACCGAGGCTACCGGCTCGTCGAGACGAAGAACACGATCACCATTTTGGTAGACGGAAATAGTAAAACGGCCCGTGCTGGTATCATTCCGGACAATCATGGCCACGTGCACCCATTGACCAAGGGGAAGCAAGGTCTCTGCATCGTGACCATAATCAGCACGCTCTCTCGTGCTCACACGAAGCGCAAGCCTGCTCGATCCGGGCAAGAGCCACAACGACGGCGTACGAAGACCCGATTCGTGTCCCTGTCCCATGCCATGATACAAGATTGCACGCAGGCTCTCCGTCGATTGACGCGGATCCGCGGCAAGCCAAAAGGATAGAGACCAGCTCGACTGAACAAAGTCATCACTCCAGTGCAACAAAGGCGTCCTGCCACTAAGTCGTGGAAGCTTGAGCGTGCTTGCGTGAAGCGCGAGCACTTCTTCGAGAACGAGAACAGGCGGACTTGGTATGACCCCGGCGTCCTGTGCAACTCCAGGACGCTGAAAGAGAATATCCAGACCACCAGCGCGGGAGGCATCCGGATCATTGCAGTCCATAAACGTGTATGTTACCGTTTGCGCAACAGGTTCTTCAGGACTGCTCACAAGGACATCGAATCGAACGCGAGACGCAAAACCGATGCGAATGCGGTGCGTACCACGAAAGACGATGGTCTCGTCAGCTCGTCCTTTGCGAAGTTCCATACGTTGTAACGCGGTGATTGGTGTCCTCGGGCGCGGATAACGTCGCACCTCGACGAAGAAATGTTCGTCGTTGAGGTCGTTCGTATCCTTGTCATCGGGTTCGAGACATTCGACGGAAAGTTGTCGCGGCGAGATCCATTCGCCGCGAAGCTTGGCCCCAAGCGATCGCGAAAATGAGAGGACTTTTAGGATCTCGTCACGTGTCGCGACGGGCGGACGGTTTGTGTCGCGGTCAAAGTCAAAGATGTAGATTCCAGATTCTGGCATGCGGGCCGCCACAAGTTGCGGCCAGAGTTCACCGTGAGCACCCGCAGTTTCGAGCGAGGCGTCCCACGCATCGAGGGATTCGTACCCAATGGCTGGAATCGGTGCCTCGAAAGCTTCGAGTTTGTCGGCCAAGAGGCGGCGCTGTTCCTCCCACGGGACGATACTCGCATCTTGCGGCTCGCGCGTTTCCGGTTCAAGGTCATCATCGAGTAGCACGCGACGCATAATCTCTCCCGTGTCTGCATCTACAATGGCGAGTCCCCAGAGCGCATGCACGCCGGCGATGCGCGGGAGCGGGACGCGTACATGGATCTGGACCTCGTCCAAAACACAGCACGCCCCAGGGTCCTCGCATCCCCGAACCTCGATGCTCCCGAGCTCTTTCGAGCCTTTGCTCGCAGAGGGCAAGAGCGCCACCGCCGCGAAGACCACCGCCATTGCCATCGCCGCCACTGCGCCAAAGGTCCTCGTCCCGCGGCTTCCTCGCGTCAAGGGGCGCGGTCGTCGCCTCGCCGTCCTCGCCGCCGCCGTTGGCGTCCCACGCGCGCCATGGGGGCCGCGCATGGTCGCGCCGACTCCGACAGCGGCGCGGGGCGCGGGGCCGGCGCGCGGGAGGCGTCGGCGCTGGCGGCCGCGCTCGCGCGACCCTGCGCGCGGAGGGAGCGTGTCGTGGCGGGGGCGCGGCGCCCTCGGCTCAGATGGATGGAGCATGCGGTTTTGAACGATCGGTTTTGAATCTGCACGAATCATCGCGCAGCCAGATCGCGAACGGGTGCGGCGGGCGCGAGCATGGCGGGCGCGAGCATGGCGGGCGAGACGGCGACGACGCGCGTGGCGGCGGCGGTGGCGGCGGCGGTGGCGGCTGAGAATGACGGCTCGTCGCCTCTGGTGGTGCGCGGACACCAGCTGCCGCTGCAGTTTGATGGCATCGAGGATGAGGTGAACTTTTTGGGGGTACTCTCGGCGCTTGACTTTGGCAGCGGGTTCGCGCGTGAGCTGGAGCAGGCGGGCCAGGAGGGAGCGCCGCAGCGGCCTTTTGAAGAGGTTGTGCTCTTTGGCGTCATGCACATGTACATTTCCGGTGCAGCAATTGATGCAGATGGCCTGCGTGCCGTGAGCGCCTTTGGCATCGAGCAACACTTTGGCATCTCCAGTACCGTGGAAGAGGAGGCGCTCGGCGGCGCCATTCGCGCGAGCGTGCCGGGGCCGCTCAAGCCGCTTGTCGACCTCATGGTCAAGACACTCAACTCGCTCGGTGCCAAGCTCGTGGATCTCGGCAGCAAGTCGCTCGGCCACTTTCTCGTGGAAAAGTGCAGAGAGGAGGGTCCCGATCTCGATGCCGCTGCCGCTGTGCAACTGCTCGCAAACACCTTTGGCAGCGTCTTTGAAGATTGCATTCCTGCTCAAGTGGCGGCCGACGAAGGCGCCGAAGGATCGCTCTTGCTGGGACGCAAGGCGGTTCGCTTTCTGGAGCGCGTCGATGATCGTTTTTTCGAAGAGACAGCCCCGGGAGAACAGGCCGAAAGTCTGCGCTATCTCCTCAAGGATATCGCAGCCAAGCTGCCGGTCAAGGTCGATGCTGGGCTTATCAGTGGCATGCATGCGCTTGGGCTTGTTTTTGCCACGGACGAAACGGAAGACCCACTCGAGGGCACCGTCGTGCTTGATATGAGCAGTCCGGAGGATGCAGCACGTGAACAGCGCATGCGCGCGCAGGCTTGGATGCATGCCAAGGCTTTGCTTGCAGAGCCAAGTCTTGGTGAAAAGCGCATTACCGCTCGGCAGCTCGATGCGTTTTTGCGTCGTTCCGCAGACGGCCACGCAGATGGCGAATCTGAAACAGAGGAAAAGGAGGGCAAGACCGAGGCTAGCAAGCTCGAGCTTGTCGTGCGGGGCACGAACCACTATTAGGTTAGAAATCGTATCACAAGCATCACGAGAGAATCTTTGATGGGACCTGGATTGACCGCAATTCCATTCTTTCCTTCGCACGTGTTTGGATCATTATCATAGTTGTCGTCGTCGTCATCAAGGTAAAAGTCATAATTGGAGATTGTCGAAGTCGAATTCAGAGTCAAGCTCGTCACAATCGGCTTGAAGATCCATGAAACGAGCGTCGCGAAGAAAACCTTCTCCATCTTGAAGGTGCGCATCCCCAAAGCCTGCATCGTGCTTTGACGAGGCATCTTCCGAGATATCCCATATCTGATGATAAGGAAGAAAATTCTCTGCAGGCGGCGCTGACAATTTGGGCAGGACGCTGAGACGCTAATTTCACATGCACCATGTTATTTTGCGTCGCATGACGGCGACAGAGAGTGGAAGTATCCTTTTTTCCCAAAGTAAAATTGAGTGTGCAAATACATGTATTGTGAACAAATTTAGAATCCTACTACTTGGCCGCGTCTGCTTCCAAAATTTCGATAACAATCTTCCCCTTGGCGCGGTGCTGCTCGAGTCGGATAGCTGCGTCTTTGACACTCTTCTCGGTGAAAGGAAACGGTCCACTTGGGTCAAGCACCGGAGTGAATTTGCCAGCTTCGACGGCGGCCATTACGGTCTCGAGCGCCTCACTCGAAACGTCAATGTCAATCGTTGAGAGAGTAGGAGCATTTCGTCGCATCTTTTGCCGCGCAATGCGACCCATGACACCAAGAGCCAGAGCGGCAGTCTCGAAAAAGCTGCCTGCACTACTATGAAGGCCCGCAGGATTGACGGTGACGAAACGTCCACGCTGGTTCTTGCGAAAAACTTGGCAGCAGTTGGTCATGGCCGCATCGTCGCCAATGCAGTCGATGACCACATCCAGGTCCGTGAGAACCTCCCACCAGTTCTCCTTGGTGTAGTCTACAACGTGATCGGCGCCTAGCTCGCTCACAAAGTCAGCATTCCGCGACGTGGTTGCCACAAAGGAGGCGCCGGCGCTCTTGGCGAGCTGGAGCGCAATCGTGCCAATGCCGCCAGATCCCCCAAGAACCAAGACACGTTCTCCTTGTTGAATCTTTGCTTTCTCAAACGCCGCCATTGCCGTCATGCCTGCCGTGGGGAGCGCGGCTGCTTCGACGGCCGAAAGACGCTTGGGTTTGAGGACTGCGCGCGCCGGATCGACAAGTGCGAGCTCGGCCAAGCCTTGTTGAGAGTCGAACTCGACCTCGGCGACGATCTCGTCGCCGACCTTGAAGTTTCCGGCGCACTTGGGGCCGACCTCCTCGACGACGCCGCAAATGTCCCCCGCTAGGACGTACGGAAATTTCTGTTTGGCCAGGAGCATTCTGGCCCGGCCGGAAAAGACAAAGGCGTCTCCCGCGTTGAGTGCGCCCGCGCGCACGCGCACCAGCATCTTGTCTTGCTCGCAAGCGGGCGCAGCAAAGTCTGAGACCATGGCGACCACATTCTCTGCCTTGCCATAGGCCTTGACTACTGCCGCTCTCATCATCATTTTCGTCTCTGGCAGCCCCTGCTTCTCGTGCTTTTGCTTTCTTGCTTCTTGCGCGTCTTTGTGCTTTGTGCTCGTTCAGGTTCTGCTCGCCAAGAAAGTCCAGATCCGCTCGACGCACCTTCTATCACTGGCCAAGGAAGGAAGCGAGCTGTGCCAACAGGAGAGCGCGACTGTTGCGCACTCTGATGTCGCGGCCGCCGCGCGCACGGGCCCAGTAGGACCTGCCTAGCACCCTCTAACAGTGGTAGGTGCCCAGGGAGGTTCCAACTCACAGCTCGCTTCTCCCGGCCCGAGCCAGCGTGGACAACGCGTGCGTGGTAATAATGAGCCAGCAACAGCCAGCATCAACGATGCCGTACGAGCTGGCTTGACGATGTTTTTGGGAGGGGAGGTGGAGAAGAAGCCGTCTCGTCTACGGGGAGACGCTCCGTGCTTTTATTTTTGCTTGTGCTTGTGCTTGTGCTTGTGTTGTGGTGTGAGTGGGCCAGAAGCGAATGTGCGACAAGACCAAAGACCAGGGACAAGACGAAGGGCATCCAGCAAGGAAAGGCACGATGCTGTCGTTCGGTCAAGGCGACGATGTAGCACAGAGCAAGGTTTGGTCAAAAGGGAAGTGGAAAATAACAATGAGAAAACATGTACATTGGTGATGATGATTCTGTGCGGCAGGTCTGCCTGGAAACGATGTTGCGTTTGCATTTCACGTTAATTATTCATTGGGCTCGCCGTCGTCGACGAGCTTGGCGATTGGAAAGGCCACAGAGGACCCGGTTTTGGCATGCACGGCGTCATTTTCGACGTCCTCGTCCTCGTCGACGGCCTCTCCCTCCTCGTCAGCGACACGGATCACGAGCTTGCCCTTGCTCGCGTGCGCGTGGAGGATATTGGCTGCCTCAATGACGCTCGCCTCGTCAAATGCAAAAGGGCAACGCTCATCGAGGACGGGGCGAAGGCGGCCGTGCTCCACAGCGTGCTGGACCTCCTTCATGCGTTGGTCCGTAACCTTGAAATGGACGACGTCCATCTTGAAGCTGCGTGACCAGCGTTGCTTGCAGCTCGTCTTGATGAAGCCTCCGACGGCGCGAAATGCGTCCCATTTGGTTGTAATTTCCATGTCAATTCCAAAGGGATTGAGAGAGACCAGACGTCCAGAACGCGAAGTAAAGACATCCATGCAGTGCTGCATAGTGCTCGCACCGCCAACAGCGTCAATGATGACGTCGATGCTGTCGACCTGGGTCCACCACTCAACCTGCGTGTAGTCGATGACCATGTCTGCACCAACGCTCATGACGAGGTCTGAATTCTGCGAGGTGGCGGCCACGAAACCCACGCCAGCGTCTTTGAGAAGCTGGATAACTGCAAGACCGACCCCCGTGGACCCACCAAGCACCAAGACACGCTCCTCAGGGCTCACCTTGCTCTGTGCCAACGCTTGGAGCGCCGTGAGGCCGACGGTCGGCAGACTTGCAGCTTCGAGCGCAGTGAGACCCTCTGGCGCAAGAGCTGCACGCTTTGGGGAGACGAGCGCAAACTCTCCCATGCCGTGCTTGTCGTCGAAGTCGACCGAGGCCATGATCCTGTCACCGACGTTGAAATGCCTGCACAAGCCGCCAATCTCCTCGACGATGCCACAAATGTCACCGCCGAGTGCGTAAGGGAACTTGACATTGTTCATGAGTCCTCGCGCGCGACCAGACAGGATGATGTCGTCCGCAGCGTTTAGTGAGACCGCCAGTACGCGCACCACCATCATGGATGAGCATCGGCCCAGGGTAGGCTTGGGAAAATCGTCCACGACGCGTAGAACCGCATCCGGTGCGCCATGTTCCTGGACCACGGCGGCGCGCATAGTTCTTGCTTCGATAATCTCCTCCTCTTCTTCTTCTTCTTCTTCTTCTTCTTCTTCTTCTTCTTTTATGTTGTCCGCTTGCTCGCTCGTTGCAGCTCTGGGAGGCTTCCTGCGACATCTCGCCGCAGCGAGCATGCCTTCACGCTGGACCGTTTGCGAAATCGCCCTCGAGTCAGGTTGCGCAGCGGCGGCGCCACATCAATCAGCCTGGGTCAAGTGCATCATCGCGACATCGCGCCATCGCGCTATTGCGCACACTCACATTTTCCAGCGTCTTCTTCTTCTTCGACAGACAGATAGACAGTGGTCAGTGGACAGTGGGACAGTGGGGGGGGAGGGCGGGAAAGTGCTTTGCGCAATCGGGGCCTCCAAGGCCGGCCCGGAATCGCGACGGCCCGGGACGAGCGGAATCTGCGCATGAGGCACGTGCCGCGACGCTAGATGCGACTGTTTGGTGTGCCTGAAGCTGGTGTATAGTAAGGTGGGTAGCAATGGCTGGTGAGAAGGAGGCAATGACGGACAAGGGACGAACAACCACGTTGTATGGTGTGGCACAGACGAGCGTTG
Organism: Aurantiochytrium sp. KH105; assembly: GCA_003116975.1. Classification (NCBI taxonomy): domain Eukaryota; class Bigyra; order Thraustochytrida; family Thraustochytriidae; genus Aurantiochytrium; species Aurantiochytrium sp. KH105. The sequence goes on from BGKB01000008.1 coordinate 547,554, forward strand.
GTAGCGCAGTTTTTTCGTCTTACATGAGAGAATGACCGCCTTGGCACGAGTCTCGTGTCGTGAAAGAAAAGAAGACCTGTTGTGGACAAGGTAGGCCTATTCTTCGACTGATCGGCACATCTATCAATGGCTAAAGGTGCAGTGACCGATACGCCTAGGGTAAAAGAGAAAGCTTGGTTCAAGCAACAAACCAGTCGTCGTTCTCTCTCGGTTTTGGTCTCGGTTATCGCCCATGTCACTGCAGAAAAAAAGTAAGTGTTTGTCTTACCAAAGCCTCTCTCGCAAGCGACTGCATGCCACGCAGCTCGCTTCGTTTCGGAGGCTGCTCGTCTCCTTTCCGCGTGGCCTTGTTCCCTTCCCGCGCAGCATCGTCTGCGAGTCCTTTCAATGTGTTTCCTTGGCACCACCGTGACTGTGACCTCCGTCGTGTCCTATCTTTTCCCCAGGATAGCGTTTTGCTCTCACAGGGCTGGCCCAAAAACTGATCTCAGCAAGACCGGGATCGAGCGAGCGAGCGCGCGCGCGCGCGGGAGGAGACAGGCTGCGTCGCGCGGGAACTGCGAGAGACCAGAACCCCGACGCAGGCGGCACATTGCGCGTTTTTGCAGACCGAGAGACGAGCGAGACGTGACGTGACGAGACGAGACGAGACGAAACGAAGATGGCGACGCGCAAGGCAGCGCTCGACACCGTCCGCGTAGCCTTTGGCAGCGATGGGTTCGCGACGCTGACCATGACGCGGCCCAAGGTGCATAACGCGCTTTCGGACGGCATGATTGCCGCGATGCGCGAAAGGCTGGCAGAAGTTCGCAAGGAGGCGCCCCGCGGACTCTTTATTCGCGCCGAAGGGAAAAGCTTCTCGGCAGGCGCAGACCTGGACTGGATGAAGCGCGCGGCAACGTACTCCAAGGAAGAGAACGTGGCCGATGCCATGGAGCTTAGCGGTATGCTTCACGACTTGGCGACCCTGCCTCTACCGACGGTGGCGCTCGTTCAAGGCGCAGCCATTGGCGGCGGCGTGGGCATCGTTTCAGCATGCGACCTCGCGGTCGGCGTCTCGTCCGCCAAATTCATGCTTTCCGAAGTGAAGCTTGGTCTTATTCCGGCAACGATTTCGCCGTATGTTGTGCAGCGTATTGGCGCGCAGCAAAGCCGTCGTTTCTTCCTTACGGCGGAGCGTATCGATGCGCTCGAGGCGCGCCGGATTGGTCTTTTGCACGAGGTCGTCGAGGACAGCAACGCTCTGGACACTTTTGAGAAGTGGGCCAAGGACCATTTCTCTGTCAACGCGCCGCAGGCCATGGCTACCTCAAAGGCTCTTATCGATGTTGTAGCGCACAAGGATATTACGCCCGAGCTGCGTCTTGAGACGGCCAAGATGCTCGCAGACCAGCGCGACTCGGATGAGTGCCGCGAGGGCATCGCTGCCTTTTTCGAGAAGCGGGATGGTCCTTTTGTCCTCCCCGAGTCAAATTAGATCTTTCCCCTCCCTTCTCCCCTTGTCCCCAAACGCTAAAGTATAAGTATTCGCCAGCGAAAGAGGTTGTTGTTGTCTCGAGCTCTCTTTGATCAACACACACAATGGACAACGTTTATTCGTTCTGATTCATCATGTTTTGCTGCAACGCGCTATTCCCGCTTCCTCTCTTTCTCTCTGCACAGCCCCAACCAATTGCGAGCCAAAACAGCTGACTGCCAGCTGCTGAGCAAGCAAGGCATCCATCCCCCAAATGACAAAGCGTTGCGGTGTCGCGTGCCACCGCGCCCAAAATGCGTTGCGCAGAGCTGCCGCTGTTATACTACTAGAGGTGGCGCGTGAAGGCGCGTGTATACGATAGGGGCTACGTTGGCGATTGGCTGGTGCGAGGCGGCCTCGGAACTCGAAGAAGAAGAAGCAGCAAAGAAGGAAAGGCGGAGAAAGAAAGAAGGAGGGCGCGGAGAAGTCTCCGCGGGTGGCGGCGAGCGCGGCGCGGGAAAGCGCAGCAGCGCGGACGCGAGCGAGCGAGCGGACGAGCCGAGCGCGCAGGGCGCGAGCGCGAGCGCGGCGACGACAGACAGACAGGCAAGATGCCCCAAAATGAGCACATGGAGCTCCACAAGAAGCGGTATGGGCGCCGCTTCGACGCGGAGGAGCGCGAGCGCAAGCGGGACGCGCGCGAGGCCCACCGGAGCTCCAAGTATGCCCAGAAGGTTCACGGCTTCAAGGCTAAGCTGTACAACCAGAAGCGCTTCAAGGAGAAGGCCGAGATGCGCAAGACTATTGCCATGCACGACGAGCGCAAAAACAAGCATGCCAAGGAGGAGGAGGTGCAAAAGGGCGCACTCCCCGCGTACCTGCTTGATCGCGAGGGCACGAACCGCGCCAAAGTACTGAGCAACTCTGTCAAGCAGAAGCGCAAGGAAAAGGCCGGCAAGTGGGAGGTCCCCATTCCCAAGGTCAAGCCTCTTGCCGATAGCGAGGTCTTTCAGGTGATGCGCACTGGTAAGCGCAAGAACAAGGCTTGGAAGCGTCGTGTCAACCTTCCCGTCTTTGTGGACCCATCCTACACGCGCAAGCCGCCAAAGTACGAAAAGTTTATTCGCCCGACCGGTCTCCGGTTCAAGAAGGCAAACGTGACGCATCCGGAGCTCAAGGCCACCTTTCAGCTCGAGATTCTCGGCGTCAAGAAGAACCCGCACTCGACCACCTACACTGCGCTTGGCGTGCTTTCCAAGGGAACGGTCATCGAGGTCGCGACGCACGAGCTTGGTCTCGTCACGACCTCTGGCAAGGTGGTGACGGGCTCGTATGCCCAGGTCACCAACAACCCGGAGCTCGATGGCTGCATCAATGCCGTCCTGCTCGTGTAAGTCATTTACAGAGAGTGTAGCGCGAGTCTATGTGTTCATAATAGAATAATAGTTTTCTTCTTTTTTGATTGATGGATGCGGGACTTTGTCTTCCGAGTTGGGACGTACGTAATCCATGTCGTGCTAGGATGGTGTACCGATGGCAGTTTCAAGTTACAAAGTTGGTCATTGGATACATCAAACTTTATCAATGTTATGCTGGGATGGCACCGTTGGCCACGTCGTGGCGAACATTGGTGTCGAGCTGGCCGAGCTCAAGCGCGCGATAAAAGGCCCAGTGCTTGAGAAGGAGCGCGCGCAGGCGATTGTGAATGCGTGCCAAAATATATCCAATGCCAATACCGGTGGCTCCAAGGTGAAAAGGCAGCTTGAGCTTTGTATGCGGCGTGCGGAGAAAAAATGGAAACATGTAAAATTCCATCACAGCCTTGAGTATGGCAATGGCTGGCGATGGTCGGTCATGAAGGGCTTCGAGACCTGGCAATTGCACTGGCAAAACTTCTGCGAGACCGTCCGTGAAGAGCCACAAGGTGCATCCGTAGCTGCCGAGCTTGGAAAGTCCCAAAATGAAAAGTGCAAGGCGAGACAATTTGTGCGGGTCACCCCCGACAATAAAGAGATTGATGTCCTGGAGAATGCTCTCGCTCATGAGGCTGCCAAAGACGCGTTTTCGCCACGGTTGGGCGTACACGTTGGTGGAGCCATGGACGTACAGATCGTCGCGGCGGACATGTCGTGAAATATACAGTGCCATCCCGGAGAGTGGCACGAGCGACATGGTGCTGCATGTCCAGAGTCCCAAATCACAAAGGAACTTGCGCGTGAGCATGCGCATGCAAAGTTTTTGCGCAAGCGACAAGATGGAGACAGTCCCGCTCGCGTGACCGTCTTCTCGTCCAAGGTCGGCATTAGAACCCTGGAGTCGAAAGGGTGTCTGGCACAACTGACAGCGAAGGCGGCGGTCATTGTCGAGATTGAGCATGCGCCATTGATCGAGGCACGAGGCGTGCACGAAGCGGACCGTGCCTGCGCACTCGCAGGGCGCAATGAGGGGCTCCTCGCCCGCAAGGCTGCCCTGGTAGCAGAACCGGCACAGAGGCCCATCTTCTTCTTCTTCTGCTTCCTCCTCCTCCTCGTTGTCTGTCTCTTGCAGATCAAGCTGTGAGTCTTCTTGCGGACGCGGACGTCTGCCGCGTGCTGGGTTCATCTTCGCGCGTCTCTCGCCGAGCGGCGAGCAAGCTCCGCCTCGAACGCCCTTTTGCAATCTGGCCCTTCACCTGACGGTGAGGTCGGCGGTCCCGATCGACGCTGCCAGGGCTTCGCTCGCACGCCGACACGTGTGGCTCTTTCTCGCGCGCCACGCTGTGCTAAACTCTCTACGTACGACGGCGCGGCTACGTTGCGCGAGCGCGGAGACCTGGTGGAAGTTCTTCAGAACGAGAGGAATCGATGTCTGCGGCTCCGGGACTCCAAATGCAAAAAGTCGGTCGAAAAAAAGCTGGTCAAGGATTCTTCCTCTCCTGGTCGTGAAGAAAATCGTTGGAAAAGCGATTGACGTTTCGAAGAGGATGAATGCCCTGGCCTGTAAGAACTTCGTTGGGCTTTTCCGATGAGCACGACTTGGCCATGGTCGTGGAAAATGGCAGCGATCAGTGAAACACAAGGATCTCTACTTTTCATTTCGGTCTCGCATCCTGTATTGTCTTGGCTAGTGGCGTCGCAAGTTCAAGGAATCGATTCTATGTGCACCTGTCAAAAACCACACTTTGTATCACAAGAAGGCCTTTCGGTTTCAAAGTACGCACTACGATACTTTGTTCATGGAAGTTGGCTAAATTAAGATTTCACTGACGAGCGTCTATTGAGCTTGTGAAAAGCGACAAGCACAGGCAAATTGATGCTGCAATCCTTTTACTTTCAAACTGATAATTGACACGTGTTTGCGATGGGCCTAGAGGTGTAATCGAGCACACAGTCAGTATACCCATGCAAAACCCGCTGCTTGTGATTTTCTGTTCCCCCACCTGAATTCATCATCATCCAAGCTTACTGTCGGATGGCGGACCAGCAACGCGATGGATGCCACACGTGGCCTATATTCCCCAGTAGATACTGCCAGACCGCGAAAACCTGATTTACGTGACATTCGCGGCAGTTGCCATGGTCACTGGCTAGATGGAACGTTCACCCTGAACTCTTTTCCCTCTTCTCTTCCCCTTCTTTCCGCTCCCACGTCTCGACCCAGCCCAGACCCGAGCACCGCGGGCACCGCCGTTCCGCGTCCGCGCTCTCCCGCGCCGCGGCACATCCCTGCTTGCCTCCGTTCCTCCCTCTTTCCTCCCTCCCTCGGCCGCGGCCCTGCCCGTCGTTTTACCCGCCGCGGCAGCAAGTGGAGAATGCGCGGAGCGCGCAAGTGCGGAATGCGCGCGGGCACAGTGCAGCAAAAGAAAACGAAGGCGCGGTGTGCCCGGTCCTCCCTCCGGGTCCCGCACTGCTCCAGAGCGGAGCGGAGCGACAAACGAAGCAGCGCGCAGCAGAGCCGAGTCGAGTCGAGTCGAGGCGCGCGCGCGAGTGGAGCGAGGCCGCGGCGCGAGCGCGAGCGCGGACGCGCAGGGCGCGGAGACGCGGCGCCGCAGACGCCGCGAGGCCGCGCGGCGCGGCAGCGAGGCGGAGCGTCTCGGATCGAGTCCCGGCGAGCCCAGCCAGCCCGACGCAGACAGAGATCAGATAGATAGATCATCAGACGCGTCGTCCGCCCGAGGCGCCGGACGCGCAGGGCGGGCGGGCGCGCGCGGAGGGGAGCCAGGGCGGCACGCGGGCGAGGGAGAGGCGCGGGGAGAGAAGATGCTCCCGGCGTCGATGGTGATGCAGAAGCGCGTGGAGAGACGCACGGTCTGGCGAGAAGTGGTGTCGACAACGTCCGGCCCCAGCTACAAGAACCACACGGCGACGCTCGTGGGAAGCAAGATCCTGGTCTTTGGCGGGTACGACGGACGCGGAAACCACAACAACGTGTTCGAATTCGACTGTCTGAAACGAAGCTGGAGAAGGGCGGACGTGGTCGGCGAACCCCCGAAGGGCCGCAATGGACACACGGCAACTTATGCGGAAAACAAGATCTTCATTGTGGGCGGATGGCTTGGATCGGGCCCGCTCGCGGCGTCAGACCTGCACATTCTGGAGACCTTTGGCGGGATGCTGCGCTGGCGAGAGGCGCCCTCACGCGGCAAGGCGCCGGGGCCATGCAACATGCACACGACAGACTATGTTGCCAAGAAGCGTTCGCTCTTTGTCTTTCGTGGGGGTGACGGCAAGCAGTACCTGAACGACTTGCACTTGCTCAACATCGACACCCTCGAATGGTCCAAGCCCGACGTGACGGGTCAAAAGCCCGATGCGCGCGCCAACCACAGCTCCGCTCTGGTTGGCGAGAAGCTGTACATTTTTGGCGGCTGGGATGGCCGACAGCGCCTCAACGACATTCACATTCTCGACACGGAAACCTTGGTATGGAGCTCTCCCAAGATTCACGGCCACGCGCCCTCGCCGCGAGCCGGTATGACGTTCACCTGCATGCGCGACAAGATCTACCTTTTTGGTGGCTCGGGTCCACAGGCCCTGTGCTACAAAGATCTTCAGGTCTTTGATCCTCAAACAAACACGTGGCTACTTGTCACCGAAGGGCGCGATGACGCCAAGGACATGGCCGTCGAGATCGAAAAGGCGTACCCAAACATGCATCGCGGCGAGCAAAAGGGCTTGAGCGGAGCAACTGCGATGATTGGGGCCAGCGGCTACGGTGCCAGCGGTTACGGCGCGAGCCTCTCGAACTGGGCCAAACATGATGACAGCAACGACTCGCTGCCTGGGCTTTCGGTCATGGCAGACGACGGAAAGAGCTACTCGGATGGTTCGTCAAGCCGCGATCTCTCCCCGGCTGCGCAGGAACGTTCCCATTATCGCCATCATCAGCAGCTTTATCATCAACAGCAACAGCAGCAACAACAGCGAGAGCAACACATGTCCGTCTCGCCATCAAGCTGTAAGATGCGACAGAGTAGCGAAAATCCGAATTCCGTCTCTTTGCACGCCGACATGTATGTTGTGGGCAAAGGTCCCTCCGAACGAGCAGGCCACACAGCCACTCTTGTGGGGAACAAACTCATCATTTTTGGCGGCAGTTGCGTTGACGAATATCTGCAAGATATGGCAATGCTCGATGTGGATGAGGCGCCTGTGGTGCTCGTCGAGAAGAATGGCGGGCCCTTGAATCGGCTGCAGAACAAATTGCGCTCGTTTTTGGACTCGCCCGTGTTTTCCGACGTGACGTTCATCGTCGAGGGTAGGAAACTACGCGCAAGCAAACTGGCGCTGGCGCTCACGAGCGAGCGTTTCGAGAAGATGTTTTGCCCACGGGAAGACGGTACGCACTTTAAGGAGGCCGAGGAACGCGAGATTTGCATCAATGATGTCCCGTACGATGTTTTTCGGCTTATGATCGAGTATTTGTACACGGGCGAATTGAAGCTACCCTTTTCGAACGCGCAAGTGCTTGGCACGGCCCAGGATGGCCTGCCATTGGACCTGTCCCATCCACATGGTCTTGCCAAAATGTACGTGGACGGAGCTATGCACTCGTCAATTATGACTGAAGTCGGAGAAGAACCCGACGTTTCGCTTGATTTGGACAAAATGCGTTTTCTGCAGAACATGCTCGTGTGTGCGGACCGCTTCATGCTGGACCATCTCAAGCAGCTGTGCGAGCGCGAGCTGGCCAGCTTCCTTTCGGTGTCCACCGTGAACGAGCTCGAGTACACGGCGCTCGAGACTAATGCGGCACAGCTTTACCTTGTTTGCAAGCATTTCCAGCGTCAGATTGAACCATCGATTTCGTGCATGGCTGACCTGGGGGAAGGGTGCTCGAGCCCGCTGGCCCCGGAGACGAGCTTGATGTGAATGGAGGAAGAGAAAGGAAGACTCGCAGAGTCACGTTACTCAACAAAGTCAAGTATGGCGAGCCACATGCCATCCGATGATCAATGAACAAAAGACGACGACGAAGAAGAACAAGAACAAGAACAAGAACAAAAACGAGCACGGCAACCGGAGGAAGAGCGAACGAAGAGTTGGTTTTTTTGTATGAAAACAAGAGCAAAATGCGTCTTCCCCCCCCTGTAACATCATTTGCGACCGTGCACCTGCGGTCGACTTCCTTTTCATTCCATTTCTTTCTGGCCACCACGCAAACTTATGACCTTAAAAACTCCAAGAATAAGACGTTTTTCGAGTATTCTTGCAGCTTCGTTCCTCGATTTCCCTTTGTGAAAAGTGCAGGAGAAAGAGCATACCACCGTGAAATGTCATAGCGACGACAGAGCACTCTGTGAATGCAGCAGAAGTCCAATCCCTTTCCCCCTCGAAAAAGACAAAAAACAAAAAGTCACTGTGAGACAAGTAGACTAGCCGCTGCCGTGTCCTACATACTCCTCCGCATGCTTGATGACTTCGCCAAAAGCGTACGAATCGCGGCTTCAGTCAGGCAACTCTTTTCCCTTTGATTGTTTGGTACGTACAACAAGTGAGTGAGAGGAAAAGCCAAAATGGCCGGGCTCCGCAACGGAGACTCGCGATCGATCACGCTGTGGCCAGCTTGTAGAAACAGCATGATCGAAACTTGCAAAGAAGACACGGCTGAAAATCTGGAAACGAGCACGACACAAGGCCGGTATATACCGCTAGCGTATAAATGAAATGAAAAATGAAAGTTAAGGTAAAAAGAGTTGGAGGTGGTAGAGGTTATGATCGTTGATGTAGATGGTTGGATTGCATGGGATGCGTATACTTTACTTGACGTTCTTGACGATCCAGTCCGAGGTGATGGACTTGGGGCGCTCGAGCGGGAAGCCGAGAGCGCGGTCGAGAAGAAGCTGGGCGAGAGCACCGTAGGCGCGGGAAACAGCAAAGAGGACAGTGTAGAAGTTCTCCTCCTTGAAGCCGTAGTGCTGGAGGAGGACGCCGCTGTGGGAGTCGACGTTGGGCCAGGGGTTCTTGGTCTTACCGTGCTCGAGGAGAACGTCGGGCATGACCTTGTAGATAGTAGACACAATGTGGAAGAGATCGTCATCCGGCATAAACTTGAGGGCAAACTCGCGCTGCGCAGTGTAGCGGGGGTCAGTCTTGCGCAGGACGGCGTGGCCGTAGCCGGGGATGACACGGCCAGCGTTAAGGGTGTCCCATGCGAACTCGCGGATGGTCTCTTCGTTAACAGGCTTGCCCTCCTTCTGGAAGTGGGCTTGGAGGTCGAGGATCCAGCGGAGGACCTCCTGGTTGGCGAGGCCGTGGAGGGGGCCGGCCAGGGCGTTGAAGCCACTGGCGATAGCAAGGTACGGGTCGCTCAGGGTGGAGCCCACAAGGTGGGTGGTGTGTGCACTGGCGTTGCCGCCCTCGTGGTCGCTGTGGATGACGAGGTAGAGGCGCATGAGCTCGTCGAACTCGGGGTCAGAGTAGCCGAGCATGCGGCAAAAGTTGGCGCTGTAGTCGAGCGACTTGTCGTAGGGGGCGACCTTGCCGTCGTAGTAGGTGCAGCGGTAGATGAGCGCGGCGATCTCGGGGAGCTTGGCAATGACGTTGACAATGTCCTCGTACGCGGCCTCCCAGTACTTGGTCTTGTTGAGGCCCTTGGTGTACTCCTTGGCGAAGACGGACTCGGTCTGGAGCGCGGTCACGGCGGTGGAGAGCTGGGTCATGGGGTGCATGTCCTTGGGGAAGCTGCGGATCATGGGCTCAATGTGGTCCGGGAGCTTGGCGCGCTCGTGGAGCTCGTTGGTGAGGGCGGTGGCCTGCTCGGGGGTGGGGCACTCGCCGGTGGTGAGGAGCCAGAAGAGGGCTTCGGGGCCGGGCTCGCCGCCCTTCTCGCCGCTGGCGGGGGGGAGCTCCTTCTGGAGGTCGGGAATGGTGCGGCCGCGGAAGCGGATGCCCTCCTCGGCATCGAGGAGCGAGGTCTCCCAGATCATGCACTTGACGCCGCGAGCGCCGCCGAGGGCCTGCTCGACGGTCACCTCGCCGAGGCTCTTGGAGCCGTACTCAGCCTTGAGCTTCTTGAACTTTTCCTGCTCCTTGGGGACGACCTCGGTGAGCTTGTCCTTGAGGGCGCTGGTGGCGAGGCCGCGCTGGGCGGCGCTCGACGCGACCATGCGGGCGCGGAACACCTGCATCGTGCTCAGCATTTTCCTGGCGTTGGTTTTTATCTGCTCGCTGTTGCTTCTTCTGTTGGTGATTGATTGATCAGTTCGCCGTTCGCGGATTGGATTTCGTTCGTTTGTCAGTCAATTCGTTCATGCGATTCATTCAAGATCGGTCAGTCGGGTCCCTCTCGTCAAGTGGTGTTTGCGAAGGCTCGGCTCCGCGCGCTCTTCGCGCAGGCAGACCTGCAGGCAAGCACGCTCGCAAGCACGCAGCAGCAGCAGCAGCAGCAGCCTGCCTCATATCTATCTGTCTATCTTTTCTGGCTGCTTGGCTGGCTGCTTGCCTCTGGCTGCATTGCGACGCTCAGGCCGCGTCCAGACGGGCCTGCGCGGCGCGACGCAGCGCAGCGCGGCGAGGCGAGGCGAGGCGAGGCGAGGACCTGCGTGCGAGCGCGTCGCGGCGCGGTGCGGCGCGGCGCGAGGGAGGAGGCGATGTGCGCGTGCATGGCGCGGCAGCGACGTACCTTGGGTCGCGGGCGGGATTTGGATTTTGAATTTGAATTTGCATTCGAATTCGAACGATTTCTTTTCATCCCCGAAAAACTTTGCAATGCAGGCCTCGGTATTTCTCCGTCCCTGCCCACATCTCGTCTCGGGTCATTCTCACATACCCTTCACCGCGCCGCCCGCGCCCCTGTCTGCGGCGCTTCAGCGTGCCTCTGCGCTACCCTCTTAGCGGGGACATCGTCCCATCGTACGCGCCTGCAACGCGCAGGGTCCGTGCGTGCGAGGGGGGCGGCGCAGCCCAGTGGCGGGAGTAAACGCAGAGGGCGCGCAAGTTTCGCCGGGGCCTCGGGAAAGAAGGGAAAGAAACCAAGAAAGAAAGGATTCGGAAAAGGCAAGAAGCAGGCGCAGCAAAGAGCAGAGGGAGGGAGGGAGGGAGAGAAGAGGGGGGAAGGATTTGAAATGAAGGGCAAGGAAGCAGGAGGAAGGAAGGGAAGGAAGGCAAGTGAAGGAAGGAAGGGAGGGGGGGCAGGAACCAGTGACGAGGAGGAGCAGGACGATGATGATGATCATGCAGAGGAAGAATGAAGGCAGCGGCAGCAGCGGCGGCGGCGCGAGGAGGAAAGCCGCCAGGAATGGAATGGAATGGAATGGAATGGAATGGAATGGAATGGAATGGAATGGAATGACCAGCAGCCGCGGCGCTTGGCGGGTGACAGCGAAGCGGCACGGGCGGTTTCTTTGTCTGCAGCAGCTGCTCGCTGTCGATCCGATCGATCGGATCCGATCCGATCCGATCCGATCCGATCCGATGCGGCATGGAGATGAATGGAATGGAATGGCGTGGAGTGGAATGAAATGACCCGAGGACCACGCGTTCGTTGCGCGGATGGTCGAGAGCGGCGACCTTGCAGGCACGCTCGCACGCTCGCACGCGGACGGAGAATCAACACACGCGCTGAGCGCGAGACGCACTGCGCGGCCAGCCAGCCGGAACAGGCCTCTCTCTCTCTGAGCAAAGCCCTGCAGAAGAATTTGAAAAAAGCAGTGATCGAGCCCTCTGCGAAGACCTTGTTACCGCTGCTGGCTGGCTGGTGCGGCGCGCCGACGCGGCGAGGGGCTGGCCGGATGGCTGGCTGTGCACCTGCTGCTGCAACTCGCACGAGTTCGAGTTCGTGGTGAGCAGGTTCCGCCAAGCAGGCAAACAAGCAAGCAAGCAAGCACGCCTGCTGAGCTAAGCTAAACTGAGCTGAGCTGAGCTGAGGCCGCTGACCGCTCGCAACTTCCGCTTCTCCTGCTCCTGCTCGCTCGGTGCTGGTGCGCTTCGGGTGGTGGTCAGCACCTGCAGCTGCAGGCAGCTAGCTAGCTCGCTGGCCACCGCGACATCAGCCACACCAGCACCAGCACCAGCAGCAGTGGCTTTCTTCTTTTTCTTCTTCTTCTTCTTCTTCTTCTTCTACTTCTTCTTCTTTCATTATTTCGATGAAAAACCTGTGCGTAGCGCGGCTCAACACTCACGGCGCAGCAACGCTTGACCGGCCACGGAGCGACCGCGTCGCATCGCAGTGGCAAGTTGTTGGTTCCACGATCGCGGATCCGTCCTCGCTGCTGCTATTGCTTATTACGGCGGGCTTCCGTGGCGCGCCACGCCTCCGGCGCCGCCCCGACGAGTGGTCCTGCGAGCCTGCCGCCGCGCACACTCCCGAGTCAACAGCGTCGAGCCGAGCCGCGCCCGAGCCGACTTGCGCCATTCCGTCCGCACGCTCTGTTGCAGCTGCTGCGGCGACCGCGTTGAGGAGAGGAGAGGAGAGGGAAGAGCCGAGAGCGGCGGGAGGCTCGCCCCCGCCACCAGCCCCTGCGAGGCCAAAAAGATCACACACACCCCGAGCATGCATCTGCTGCTGCATGTGATGCAAGCAATGCATGCACTGCGAGCAAATGCAATGCGATGTAGTGCAATGCAGAGCAATGCAATGCAGTGCAGTGCCGCGCAAGGCGTTGTGACGCGATGCAGTGCAGTGCGATGTAGTGCAATGTACAACACCGTGGGCGTTGCAATGCACAGCGATCGCTTGCACTCGTGCACTTCTTCATGATGACGAGCGGGGGGACCTGCTCGCTGCAGTAGCTGTAGCTTGCAGTTGCAGTTGCTGGCTGGATGGCTGGCTGGCTGGCTGGCTGGCCGCCAGGACTTACATTTTAGCCAACCATCCTCCCGTGCAAGGATAGCTGCTGTGAGGCCGGAGGTTTTTTTGGGGCAAACCGAGGAGCGATGATAGGAAAAGAGCGGCGTCCTTCCTCGACCCCCGCCTCTTCATTCGCTCCTCCCGCCCGGTCGCTGCGGCAGCGGCACGTCTCGCGTCCTTCCTCGCCTCCTCCTTCCGTCGCCTGCCGCTCGCACGTCTCGCAGTCGCTGGTCGACGCCCGAGACCGCGGCTTGGAAAAAGAAAGCCTGCAACCAACAACTAACCCGAGGCTGGAGCCGCTGCTGCTGCTGCCACTGCTGCTCGAGGATACGTAGCAGCCATCGCCACTGCTTTGCTGCAGCACGCCGCTGCCGCGGAAGAGAAGGACAGGCGAGCAGCTGCAGAGGAAAGCGAGAAGAAGGAAACGAAATCGCCCTGCGCGCCCGAGAAATCTTCGACACGGACGACGCGGAGCGGTATGTCGCGCCGCAAAGTCCGCGGCTGCGAGGCAGGCAAACAGGCAGGTAGGCCGGGCGTCGTCGCGCAGCAGGGCCGTGCGTGGGCGCCGGCCGTGCCTCGCACGATCGCAGCTGCAACGCGGAGCAGACGATGGGCCGCGGCAGCTCACGGGGCCGGGCGCGGGCCAGGAGCCAAACGAGGTCGTCTCGAGGGTGCACGCACGCACGCACGCACGCACGAGCAGGCAGCGAGCGAACGAGCGTGGCGACGTGTCCCGGAGCGGCCAGAGGCTCGCTTCCTGTGGCGGAAAACGCGAGAGGCGAGAGCGAAACAAAGGTGGCCAGTCGGTGGCCAGCCTAATTTTAACTCAGAGGACAAAATCTGCATCTCCCCGGCCCGGCGGCCGGTACGGCCTTTTTCCGCGGAGCAGCTGGCTGCAGCAAGAGCAGCAGCAGCTTGCGGAACAAAGCGATCAAGTTGTTGGCAGCAACTAGTATGCATACAGAACGGGCGGGCGGGCCAGAAAGGATGTATGTCACGAGAGAGCGTTGAATGGACCGCTCCCTCGTGACAGCGAAAAGCGTACGACGTTTCCCCGCCTCGGTCTCCAGTATCGCCAGCGCAGTGGTCGGTAGGGGGTTGGTTCCTTGTCCTTGGCTTCACTCTCAACGCTTGCACTGACCGAGCCCACGGCATGGCATGGCTTTCAGTGCACGACGCAGCTGGCAGCCGGTGAGAAGCTTCGGGGCGTTGATTGAACCCGCGAATGGACCTGTGAGCCCGCCGCAGCCGGCTGGAAGCCTCTGAAGCCACGACACCGAGAATCTCGGATGCGCTTTCCGCGCGCCCGGGTCGTGGTCTCCTGGGTAGGACCATCCGCGAACGAAGGATGTGGCAGTCAGTAGCCATGGTGGCAGGCTGCACTGGCCGCCAGCCACAACACCAGTGGCAGGTTGTACTGCTGCAGTGTAGTCGCTGTCGCAGTCGTCAGTCGTTAGCTCTTGGCCTTCCTCGAGCGTTCCGCGACGTCCATCCCTGTCGGCAGGGGTGTCCAGCCAGGACGGAAGGCTACGTAGTTCTCCTGCGGGACCCGCGAAAAAAGTGTCAGCAGAGGAAAATCGCCAGTGGAGAATCTGGCATCCTGGGATGGTGACTGACCTGAGAGCGCAACGAATTCTCTTCAGCGAACCGCTACCCACCTCGCCAGGGCTTTCCAATTTCTTTTTACTTGTTTATTACTCACAGTCAGTGCCAGTCAGTCTCTGTCAAAGGGTTCTTTTTCGCGGTGCAACGTCTCAGCGCAGCTCAAGCAAGGTCTCGGTTGGTTGGCAGTGGTAGTCAGTCAGCAGTCGTGGTCGGTCGACAACATCGCCGATGCAACAATCAGCTGCAGCAACAATCAGCTGCAGCGACTGCTGCGGAGACCGAGAAACATCGATCACATGCAGCCATCTCTCCATCGATCATATACCGTGGCTGTAGCCACGATTGATTTCGGCGCGAGCGATCAAAAGTCGGCCTTGGATCGGTCGAAAAGCCCGCTGCGATCGACAACCACGTCGCAAATGCGTTTCACGAGAGGCTCAAAGCCCGACGATGCAACGCCACCGATTCCGCCGCCGCCGCCGCCAGGGAGAGGAGCATCGACGTTTTCGAGTTCCTCGTCGCCCTCGGGGGCCGGCGGAGGCGTGAAAAACACGCCGGGCTCAATTTCGCACCTCGACGCTGGGAACTGGCTCAGCACAGGCAACTGCGGGAGCTCCTGGTCGATCTTCATCTTGACATAGTCGCGGCGTGTCGTCTCGAGGACGATGCTCGTCCCTCGCACGTGATGCAACTCCACCACATGCGTGCGGTCGTGTTCAATGGCAACTTCCTGCGCTTCCTCGGCGCCGGCCTCTATTGACCCGCGACCACGCCCAGTCACCGAGGAAGAAGCATCATCCCTTGCGCCGACAAGCACGAAGCGTCGGTACGCCAGAAAACGCCGCTCAAAGCGGTCGGAAAAAAGCGCCACCACACGGCCCAAATGCTCACGCCCTCGCCGCGGGTTCCACACATGCACCACAGTCTTGGTGTGGCCCGAGAGGGGCAGCTCCCCGTGAAGCACGGCGCTGTTGAAAAAGTGCAGCGGGGAAACCGGCACGCCCCGCGCAATCACTTCGACACACTCCTCACATCGCGGCTGCGCCATCGCCCAATGTTTCGAGCAGCACGGCAGACGAATTCCAGCAGGCAGCGCGCTCGGCGGAACGTGGAACAAGGATCCCTGCAAGTCGATCCAGGACCTTGCTGCCACCTCGCCCACCAGCGCTTTGAGCTGCTCCGGACGAGCGTGCACTGTCTGTTCGTGCGCATGCAGCTCCTTCTTGGTATGGAAACGTTCAGGACACCCTTGTCGCGAGCAGCAAAAGGGGTAGTAGGCCCGAACTTCCTGGTCCGCGAGCCGCTTCTCCTCGCCAGCGTCGTTCAAAGCCTTGATGCCCGCCGCAGCGCGCGCCTGCAGCACGCCCTTGGACGACTTGGGGATCCACGGAGCCACGCGCGGCCAATACGCGTGCAGACGATGGTCAACGGCGTGCTCGCCGTTGGCAAGGCGAAACTTGCCCACATGCTCTTGCTGTACATGCGCTTCAGCATCGCGATCCGTCATAAACGCTTGCCCGCAGCCCGGAAACGTGCACGAGTACTTGCGAATGTCGCGCTCATTGTGCTTGTGCACGAGCGACGGACGCATCCGCGGCGCCCGCTTCAAATCGTACACATCCTTCACCGCAATGGCTTCCACAAGTGCTTTGCGCTCCTTCTCAGGCAAAGTGTCAAGCTCCAGACTCTGGGTGTGGGGATCAGATGCAATTCTGAATGCGTCAACATTGCCGCTGCGAAGAAGGCTCTCCGGAGTCGAACGATCGGGCGTCACAGCCAGTGGCAACGTCACCGAAGCTCGTCTTTTTCGCGTTCCCGCAGCCTCACCCTCAACACCGCCGGCGGTGACGGCTCGTCGACGCTTGCCCGCAGCGCCTGCAGCGCCTGCAACACCCGCAATCGACGATGGCACACCCGAAGGCACGCCGGATGGACCGCTGTTCGATTTATAGAATCCAAGCTGCTCCAACGCTGCGTCCAGCATCTCCGCGCGCGCTGGATCCGCCTCGAGCTGCGACTCCACCTGCGCGCGCATTCTGGCAGACACCGGAAGAAGCTTGTTCAGCGTGCCAGTGCGAATATCGTACACCAGCTTGCGCCAGTGTCGATCAATAAAGGCAAAGGACTGGAACACATACGCCACAAAGGCAGGCCAATCTTCCAGGAGCCCGCATGACCTGCTCGAAAGCGCGAGCAACATGTCCACGTACAAGGGTGCTGTCTTGGTCTCCATGCGCAGATTATCATTCACGATCAGAGGAACAGGATCTGCCACATGAAAGCCCCGCGCAAAGTCGTCCGGGCTCGACCACAACTCGTCCTTTGCGAGCTCCTCGCGGAGTTCTCGGCGTCTGCTCTCAGCCCTCACCACGCGCTTCACATAGGCTGGACTCACGCCGTTCTGCAAATGGTCCGGCATTGCGCGACCCTCGCGGGTCCACGGCCGCACCACATGTGCCGCTGTGTGCGGCCGTGCCGCGCTTTGCAGCAGCAGGCTGCCCAAGGCCTCCGGCCCGCACGTTTCCGCGCGTATCGCTGCTTTTTCCAACTTGGCCTGGTCTTCCTGATACGCTGCCGCTTTCGGGTCGAGCACAGGTGTGGGGAGAGGGTTCTGCGCCATGGCAGCCGCCACGCGCCGCGAACCTCTTCGCCTCCGAGACGACAACCGCGTCGTGGAAGGCCTTGGTCCGTCGAAACGTTCATTGGCCGCCGCTGCCGAGGACGCTGCGGCTGCACCGGTCCGCGGCCGAGGGCGCGCTTCCAGGCGCTCAATTTCGCCCACGCCCGGAACACGGTGCGAGGTCTGCGGACGTGCTGTCCCGGGAAAACTATCACGGGGATTAACACTGTTGTTCCATGCGCCATCTTGTTTGAGCTCGCGCACAATCTGTTCCGATTCCTTGGCAATGTCGCCAATAATCCGCTCCCCGAGCCGTTGGAACGCTGTTGTTGCGCGGCGTTTCGACATGTTCACCGCCGGCAGAACTTCGATCGGCGTTTGCGCCCGTAGCGCACTTTTCATGCTCCTTGCGGCCCCACGAAGTCGCGAGCTCCCCGCAGCCGCCGTCTGTGCGCGTACCCCGAGGTCGTGCTGTGCGAAATGCATACGAAATTGACTCGGAGCAAGCCTCGTGCCCTGCACAGTGCGCGGTAGCTCGGCCGGGGCCGGTGGCGCTAGCATGCGCTTCAGCTCTGCCTTGCTCAAGGCCTCTGACTCGGATCCAGGCGTACGACCCGTGTGAATTTTGGGAATCATACAATGCATCGCCACGTAGTGGCCGCAGCTGCACACCGCTCGTCCGCTGCCGCCATGCGCCCCAGCCTTGTATCGCCTGCAATCGCACTTGAGGCAAGGCCCATACGAAACGCACGTTGGGCAAGCCCACGCACGGTGCTTTTCGCAAGCGCTTGTTTCCTGTCGCACGTATCGCAGAAAGTTGACATAGTTGACGGAGCCATCATTGCGGGCCCACCGTTTCACCACGAGGTCAATTTGCGAATCAGGCATTTGGTACATCATCTGCCGCAGTCCCTTCGCAAATTCGTACCGTCGAATGCGCCCTGTCTTGCCCGGATCGAATTCCACAAAGGGAAGCTTGCTCCACAGGTGCGCTTGTTGGCCTTCCCCACTCTCGGAGCGAGGTGATGACGATGGTGAGGTGTCCGGTGTCCTTGACCTTGGATCCTCCTCTTCCTCTTCTTTACGGGACGCTTCCTTCTTGGCGTCGACGCCATCACTCTCGTTCTCCTCTTGGTTCGACGACAAACACGATGACGGCGACGGCGACGACGACGTGAACGACGACGATGATGATGACGATGATGATGATGATGTCACTGAAGAACGACGACTCTGCTTGAGACGCCGGCGCAATGACGGAGGCGGGCCGCGGCGAATGCCCGCCAAGAGATCTTGCATTCGCACGGCATCACGGTCCATCCAAAAACGGGTCGCCCCGTTCGTGAGAACAGGGTTCCCATAGTTGGTGCGCGGCAAGTAGCGCTCGTAAGAGGTGCGTGGACGTGCGTCGCCAAGCCAACGCCACGCCTTTTCAACAGCTTCGCGCTCCATATTCGCTTGAATCCGGACGCGGAAGCCGCGCCACGCTGCCTGTATCAGAACGATGCCGCTTTCGTCAATAACTTCCTTCACAAGCGACCTCCGAAAACATAAAAACGACTTGACACGGTACTGGATGATGCTGGCCGCACGATTTGTCCTCCGAATCTCAATCTTGATGTCTCGAATGCGGTTGCGGTAGATTTTAGCTCGCGCTGCGCGCTGGATCTGCGTCGCGCAAGCGTGAACATACTTTTCGTGCTCACGGACTTTGTACGCTCGCCAACGGGCAATGTACCGCTTCAAGTACCGCACGATGAGCAGATTCGCCCAGACCGCGTCTGCTTTCATGGCACGAAACTCAGCCACCACCTTGCGAGCCACGGTGATCAACCGCGTGGCAAACCCGCGATAAACGCGCTGGATTGTTCGCGCGGCGCGCATGCGTCGCATTTCGCGCCGTGTAATGTGACCCCGTGCGACACGCTGCAAGAGTGCAGTAGCCTTACGCTGTGCCGACCGAAACTTGATCACGTGCGCGCGCGCCTGGACTCTGCGCACTGTCTTTTGGATGGTGATGGCGGCAGCCCAGCGAATTTGCGTCACCACCGCGCGTCGGAGCGAAGCTGCTCGGTTTCGATGAGAATAGCCACGAAAAGCGCGCTGGATTCGCGTTGCAAACTCGTGACCAAAAAGAACGCGTCGCAGCGCTTTGCGCTGTTCGTGCATATGAGCAACAGCCAGTTGCATTGTCTTGTGTTTTCGTGTGAATTCGTCAAAATTATCCTTGACGCGCGCGGCAAAGTCGCGGCTGGCGCGAAGCGGCTGAAAACGCTTGGCCATTTGCACAAGCGGATTTGGCGCGCGAAAGCGTTTTCGTTCGCGCTCAGGCAGCAGCTGGAATTTGGCATTGCGTCGCGACTGCGCACGCTCGGCGATGCCCTCCCATTCAGAGTGCTCGAGGCGGTCTTCGTCCGGGCGAAGCGAATGCACACGCAATTCCTGTTTTTCTGGTCGCAAGGATCGCACACCAGGAGGCACCAGCAGGCCGCCAATGTAATTCCAGTCGGCGCGAGTGGCGTCTGGGGGTCTGCCCTTGATCACTGTGTAGTGAGACCGACAAAGTCCAAGTTCGTTGGCCTCGTGCAGCTTGACTGATTCGCCTGGGTGCTTCATTTGACAACGCTGCGTATGATAGCCGCACGCCTTGCTAAAGCGATTGAGCGTCACATTGTCACACACAAGGTGATCGCCATGCGGTGCAATCTGCGTCCATCGGCACTTGACACCCGAGACAGCAGCGTTTGCCTCCTTGTTTGCGTCTGCGGCGGCTGCAAGTGCCAGCTCCTTGACCTGGGCCATCTTTGTCACAACCTCGGGACGTACCTCGTGCGTTCCTGGACATCGATGTCGTTCTAGCCGACGAGGCACCCTTCCTCTGTGCTTTTTATAGCATGCATTGCACAAGGCGGCGTCGTTGGGGTGCCGGATGCGACTCACAGCCTGACCGGCATGGGCTTCGGAGTCTGAGCACACTTGAGCATGAAAAGCGCACCATCGAAGTGTACCACCGAGAGGGCCAGAAAAGCGTGGATTCACACAGTAATAGTTGACACCGTCAACAGTGTCCTTGTACAAGCACGTGTCAATGCGGAGTTTAAGAGAGTTTTCGGCTCGCTGTCGCTCAAGTTGCGCTTGTTTCCTTTTTTCCCGCTGGCTCACTGAGTTTTTGGATTGACGCAAGACGGCCTGTTTGCGCTGGCGCGCTCGTACTTTCATATCATACCGTTTTCGTGCCTCGCGGTCCTTGTAAAAGAGGGATCTCGTGTCGAGTCGCCAGTCCCAGGCCTCGTTATCCTCATACTCCTTTTTCCATTTATTGGCGTGCGCAAGCTCGAATTCCTCATCGTCCTCTGCGATTTCCTCCGCCAGAGAGCGTAATCGTTTGTGCTGCTTGGATAAACCTTGCTGCCGCTCGTTCCAGGCCAATTTTTGCTCTTGGTCGAGCGCTTTGCGCAAGAGAACGACGAGCTCACCGCGACTTCCTGATGTGTTTTGGAAACCTCGCGCGCGCAAGTGCAAACGGAGGTCGCGCAGGCTTAGCGTTTGCGGGTCAATGACGCTGCCCCACGGACCGCACTTTTCCACAAAGATGACATTGTCCGCGTCTGCGTCCTCGCCTAGCATGTTTGTTGTCGCGCACTGCGAGCAAGACAAATCAATGCAATGGCAAAGGTGCGCGTCGCGTTATCGACAAGCACGCAAGGACGCGAGCAAGCCACCCGATTGGAATAAAATATTGGGCGCAGAATCGTGTGCTCTTTCCGCGGCGCTCAGCTGCGCTGCGACGCACTTCGCTACGGCCCGTACGGGCCGTGCGGGCCGGCGCCGCGCCGCGTCACGCCGACGCCACGGCTTACCTTAGCTTGTGAAGCTTGTGACTCTGATATTGTCGAAGGCGAGACGAGCAAAACGGTGTGTACTCTATGCTAGGCCTATGCTTGCAACGGTAGCTGCGGGCTGTCACAACGGACCCTTGCAATCTCTAAAGAAAGCACCTTTGCGGTCCGCATCTCTGGGAGAGAGCTTCGCGCAGCTCTACGTTCGGAGAACGCTACTGCTTTGGCGACTGCTGTCATGGACGGATCATTAGAGAGCGCCCCGCCGTCTTCACCACTCGCATGGCCTTTTCTTCGCCACAGGCCAAGGCTGATAAGAACGAACGTTCTTTGACGGTCAAACGGAAAAATCAGTACTTGCTTCGCCGGCAAAACTAATTTAACCGGCGAAGCTCCTTTGGCAAGCCGGGGAAGAAGAAGCAAAGCCAGACCTACAAGAAGACGGCGACGACGACAAGAAGAAGAAGAAGAAGAAGAAGAAGGAGGAGGAGGAGGCAAGGCGAGGCGCGGCGCGGCGAGGCGAGGCGAGGCGGCGATACGCCGGAGCTTTTCGAGCGACCCCAAGCCGCTCGTGACGTGGTGTCGCGCGAAAGGGTGCCTTCGCGGCGCCATTACGAGCCAGCCCGCCCCCTGAGCCGGAGAGAGTGTGCGACGTGACCACGGAGGTTGCGTCGAGGGCGTGAACGAGGAGGAAAAGATGGTGCTTAACCCGTACGTTGTAAGAAGACGAGATCTCGGAAAGAAGAACGCTCTGATCATTGGTGACGAACATATTCACTGACAAATGACGGCGAGACAGCCCAATGTATGATGCCCGGACGCCCATGTCCAAGGTCGGCGAGTTCTTCTTGGTCCAGCGCGAAGGCGTCTCTGTTGAGATCGCGTGCGATGGGCTTCCCAAGCTCAAGGCGTCGAGTGGAATCCTGTACTTGACGACATTGCGCATCGTCTTTGTGGCCACGCCCCCCAAGGCCCTGGACCACGGTGCCGAGTTCAAGTCCTTTGAGTTTTCACTGAGCAAGATTGAGGATGAAAAGTTCAATCAACCTATTTTTGGAGCCAATAATCTTGGTGGCACCTTGCACCCAACGCAAGGCATGGGACTCACCGTGGACGCGCGATTCAAGCTTTTCTTCAAGCAAGGTGGAGCCGGGACGCTGCTGCCGCTCTTCTTTCGCGCTTTGCTCGACGCGCGTCGCGGAGGTGCGCAGTCGATCGCCGAGGCTATTCAAGCTGGTCGCTTTGCCAGCATGGCCGTCGCTGACCCGAGCGATCCCTCCGTGGTCTACCTGACGCAGCCTGATATTCCCGTAGCCACGGAGGTATCTGCGGACGAAGTTGACGCCGAGGACGACCACCCAGACGCTGCGAAGGACGACAAGGGAGCGCACCGTCGTAACAACGGCGGAGCGAATGGGCCCACTAACTTGTGATTGCCGCGCCTGCTGTGCTGCTTCTTTTTTCGCTTGACAACTACTTTTCCTTTTTTCCACATCTACGCGGCGTCAGCGTGTGTCTCGCGTTTTCTACGGCCGGCATTATGGCCCGCAAAGGCCAAGCCCATCCGCGTTTCCCCCTGCTAACAGTAAATCGATCCTGCAAGATGTTCCTCTTCTCCGCTTCTCGCTCGAATCGGCCATGCACCGCGCTGAGCAAGCGAGGGATCCCTGTGCTGCCAATGGAAGAGAATTCTCGCCTTTTTCCAGGGCGAACGAGACTCGACGCGACGCCACGCGACGCGGTCCGGCACTCTTTCGAGGCTGGCTGTGGCGTCTTCGTCCGAGTCGTCCCAGGAAAGCTGACAGGGACTTTGGTCCTTGGGAAGCGCGGCCGCCAGACCGACCGACCGTGGCGACGGCGAGGGACAATGTTTGACCTCTTGACCTGGCCGGGCCCACGGAAATCCCGAGCAGGTCTCTATCTATCTCCGGCGCGCGCGCGAAGACGCGGTCGGGAGCGGCGCCCGGCGCGGCCGGCGGGCGGGCGGGCAGACAGACAAGGCGCGAGGCAGACGGGCGAGCGAGCGGTCGGTCGCCCGGCGCAGGGAGGATGTTCGCCTGCCCGAGCGGCGGCAGGCCGCTCGAGGCGCTGGTGCGCGAGCTGCGCGTGGCGAGCGACCCGGCAGACCCGTGCAGACAGCAGGCGCTGGCGGAGCTCTGCGAGCGCTGGAGCAGCGAGAAGGGCCCCGTGCAGCTGCTTAACGTCTGGGGCGTGGACCTGACCGCTGAAGAGCTCGACGAGGTCGTCAAGGTGCTGAAAAAGCAGCGTGCGCGCGACCTGATGATTTCCACGCGACTCCCGTGCGAAGTCTTGCCGACGCTTTTAACGCAGACGGTGCAGTCACTAACCATGGAGCTCGACACGAGCGATCAGGCGCGCATTGTGGTCGACTGGCTCCGCCAAAATCCCAACGGCCCGCTTGTCAAACTATTTCTTCAGCTTAGTGTTGTGCAGCCCGACGATGCGGCTGCACTCTTTGATGCCGCGCAAACGCATGGGACGCTTCGAGAGCTATCCATGCCAGACTCTGTCATGATTGGCAACCAGGGGGCTCGTGCCGCAGGGAGGTTGCTCGCACGGAACCCAAATATGAAACGCACTCGGCTCGAGTACCTGGAGACTGGCTGCCAGCTGCAGTGCGCTGCAGCTCGTGAGTTTCTCAAAGAGTCTGCCCTGGATACTTTACGGCAGCAATCGCGCCAGGGTATTGTCTTTACGAGTCTCGGAATTCGCGATTCGACCGTCTTTCCACATTTCGGTATTGAAGACTCGCTTGGGAATCGAAAGCATCGCTTCCGTGTCTTCGCGGTGGCGCTAGGAGAAACCTCTGGCTGGCCTGGTGCAGAAAGTCGAGGAGAAGCACACGTGCGTCTGCCCTTGGACCAAGTGAGCCACACTGTCGCCACGCAGATGGGCACTTGTAACGACATGATGCACGATTATTTCGACTTTGTCTCCGAGGAAAGCAGCGAGTTTGGCAGCGACATAGATGATTATGAAGATGTCGATATGGAGGTTGCAGGGGCGGGCAATGACGGCGATCACGTTGGAACCGCCGGCACCGCCGCCGCCTCTGCTGCTGTTGATAATGACCATGTTATAAGTGGCGGCGTTGGCGAAGGTGGTGTCCAAGATTCTCTTACGCTACGATGAGAGGAGCGATACAGACATTTATGTAGAATAGGCTAGGCCCTGGAAGTTTGTTTCTATACCGAGCGTGTCTCCAAGAATTAGCGATGCGGACACATGGACATAGATTGTCTTTCCAAGTTGGTGTTTATGTACATGTACATGTTTTTGCAAAGTGCATTAGCGCTTTCATGCAAAGGAAAAACAGAAGCCTCATGATCATGGCGCTTTCACTTTTTCTTTCTTATGCTACTGCAATGAGAGTTCACTACCGCATGAACGTGCTTTCCGTCCAAACATCGTCTTAGCGACGGCTCATCCGCTATGGGTACGAGAGCAATGTAGATGAATCCTCTTCTCGGTTTTTTGGATCGAGGAAGGACACGACATACAAGTGATGACATGTTTGAGTGAGCAAATTTGGAAAGGAGCAACTGTTTCTTTCTCTCTGGCTGATGTCGAACGGCAAAAAGTGAGATTCTGATCTGTTTGTGTTTAGAATCTTATTTTTGCTTCAGATGCATGCATGATGAGCGAGTATTTTTATCAAAGAGAAAAGAAGAAGAGGGGACTCACGCGAGTGCCTCGAGCAAATCTTTGACATCAACTGTCGATGGATGATCGGGCCCAAGATGCGAGACGTAGAGACTATGTGCAGTTGCGATACTTTGCTTTGCCACATCAAGCTCGCGCTCCATGAGGAGCCTGAGAAGCCCAAGAGTGAAGTGCGCCTCGCCTGTTGCAATGTGATTGTCGCCAAGAAATTGTCTTCGGACGTCGAGAATCTTTAAAAGCATCTGCATCGCTTCCTCGCATTGCGCTTCGGAAAGCGGATCCGTATCGTCGCCAGACATGCGTACCGCCGAGAGATACTTGTACCAAATATCAACAACCTTGTCATAGAGCGCCAGAGCGGCTTCCACACGATGCTGTGCGTCAAAGACGCACGCAAGGTTGAAATACCCAACCGAGACTTTGACGTGCTCCGGTCCGGACGCGAGGCTCGTCCAGTAAATGTCCTTGGCAAGGTGCTCGGCAGCTTCGGCATGCTTGCCCTCAGCAGCACATAATTTACCGAATGTTCGTTCGAGCTGTGCTTTGATTTCGTTCGGACAGTCGGGCGTCTTGAGGACACTCCAATTGGCGAGTCCAAGAAATTCCTGCACCGGGCGAAAGTTTCGCATGCCGAGATGGCACTGCGCAAGAAGCAGATACGCTGGGACGAGATCAATGGTATCATCACCATAGACCTCTTTGGAAAAGGAGAGACACTGCATGGCACCCGGAATGCTCAGCTCGTACTCGCCCTTGATGAGAAAGCGTTGCGCGATACGCTGAGTGAGGTCCACAAGAGCGCGCTTGCTCATGAGAATCGAGTACTCGCGCTTCTGTCGCTCCTCCTCAGAACCGATGATGACAGGTTTGGCACGCAATTGGCTCACCAGTGGCAAGAGCTTGTGCATGATGCCTTCCCAAGAGAGAATGGCGTCTTCCTTGCTGCCATAGTAGAGCGAAGTGAAAGGAGTAATCATTTTCACGCCTGCTGCCACCCCAGTGAGCTCGCATACATACCTGACGCCCTTGGGCGCGGAAAGCGCATTCAGGGTCTCGATGCGGTACCCCTGCACCTTACTTTGCTGCTCCCACGTCGGGTACAGCTCGGGCTGCTTGCCCTCCTTCATCTCGCCCATGGTGAGTGGTGAACTTGGCCTGTGTCTCCAACCAAGCACGACAGCAATGCCGCGAAAGGTCTTTGTTGGTTCGCTTCGATCGCAAACGACCGCACGATGAAGCAATCAATCAAATCAAATCAAATCAACTCAAGCGATCAATAAAGCGGACGCTGCACCGATCGAGAGGCACCGAGGCTTCCGATCGATGCAAGATGCGTCAGCGTGTCTGATCAATCGGATCGAGGGCCTCGCACTCAGACCCGGTGTGTCGCCTATCGAGCAAGAAGGAGGCCAAGAGGCAGGCAGGCCAGGCCAGGCCAGGCCGACTTGGCAAGCAAAGCAAAGCTGCCGTCAAACAACAGGACGAAGCAAGCAAAAAAAGCACGTGCAAGCCAACATGAACGCAGCCAATGCAGCCAGTCGCTCAGTCTCCAAGTATCGCTCGATACCTTCCTTGCTCAAGACAAGCAAAGGACGCCCCCCGCCCCTCCCCCCAAAAGACTAACCAAAGAAGAGATCCGTTGGCCAGGGTTCGCCGTCGACCGAGACTGCGAAACCCGTTTTTGCGCGGGCCGAGCCCAGTGGGGCCGGAGGGCGGGCGAGTGAGCCTCCTTTTTTCTTATCTTTTCTTATCTTTTCTTTTCTTTTCCTTTCTGTTCTTTCCTTTCTTTTCTTTTACTCTCCTTTCCTTTCTTTTCTTTTACTCTCCTTTCCTTTCCTTTCCTTTCCTTTCCTTTCCTTTCTATTCTTCTTTCTGCCGGCCCGGGCGCGACAGACGACCAACGAGCCCGGCAAGGCAAGGCACGGCACGGCACGGCACGGCACGGCAACGCGCCCCGCCCGCCGCAGCAGCCCCGAGCCCGCGCGCGAGCACGCTCTTGCGCCCACGACCTCTCCCGGAGCGCCGGCCGCCAGCGAGGGAAGGAAGGGAGGGACGACAGATCGTGGGCGAACGATCGATCGATCGGCTCGCGAGCGAGCTCGAGCTCGGTATCTATCTTTCGGGTGCGCGCGCGCGCGGACGAGGAGGAGCAGGGAAAGAGGCCTCGCGCAGCAGCGGCGGCGGCAGCAGCAGTAGACTCGCCACACAAGCATGCGCGTCTTTGTTCGATTCGGAGACGCAAAGGTACGTGGACGCAAGACTTGCTCGGGAGTGGAATCCTTGGAGAACGCGCGCAGTCGAACCGAGATGACTGAATAACTAACGACTTGTCACGCTGCGAAAATTGAAAATGACCACTTACGAAAACGTGGCGTCATCCTTTTGCTGCTCTCTTTTGCTGGGACGCAGGGTCTGGAGGTGAAGACCAGCCCAGAGGCCACGCAGGAGACGATTTTTGAGGCGCTCTCGAACCAGGCTGGTCTCCCTGCCAACGCCGTGTCAAGCCTCCGGCTGTCGTGTGGACGCGGAGTGCTCGAGGCAGGTTCGTCTCTGAGCGCGCAGGGCGTCGAAGACGGGTCAACGCTCGTTGTAGCCCCGCGCGCGCTTGGTGGCATGCAGATCTGGATCAAGACGCTGACCGGTCGCAAAACACCATACAACTTTGAGACCGATGTCAAGGTGATTGACGTCAAGCACGCGCTTCAAGAAAAGGAAGGTATTCAAGTCGACCAGATCCGCCTCATTTTCTCAGGCAAGCAGCTTGCTGACGACAAGCAGCTCGGTGACTACAACGTCAGTGCCGGCGCCGTCATTCATATGGTGCTCCAGCTCCGTGGTGGTGCTGCTACCCATTAGTGGATGTCATGTCACGCTACGTCACTTTCGCTCCGCATCCGCTCACGTCCCCGCTCGTGGTGCCCGCCCAACCACGGAGAGGGCTTTCCATCTCAACTCACAGTCAGCTCAGCCCACAAACTGCCTATCCCCGCGAGCAACCACTGCCAGCCCCATCCCACCCACCCACCATTACGCACGCACGCACGCACGCACGCACGCACCACTAGGCCTAATTAACCACCAACAACAATGACAACAGACAATTTTAATCACATGCAAGCCAATCTTGTTGCGTCGTCACAAGTTAGCCCCTACCTTATAAAATGCCTGCGCAACCCATTTTCAAGAATAACCGCCTAACGGCTATTTTCTTTCGGAACCCTCATCTCTCTCTCTCTGTCAAGTGGAGGCCCGCTCTCGGGGTGTCTGGGCTCGCTGCATCAACTTCGATTATGCATGGACATACGACTATAGCACACGCATTCACTGCTTGCGGGAAGAGTGCAAAAGAGCGCCTGTAACCACCTGCCCCATTTTGCGCGGCGTCTCGGTCTGGCCTTTCTCGACTGAAAGTCTTACTTGTTGTTGGTCTCAGGCAAGCAAACCCTTCGGCAGAACGCAAGGTCCGGGCGGCGGCCAAGGCGGTGCGTCTGCGTCTGCCTTTGCCTCTGCTTTTTAAGCTGCCGTCGCCGCTCGCTTCTGCAGCTGCTGACTCAGCAGCTGTCGCCACCTGTTGCGACGATGAAGGACGTCGAGATGCTCGAGGCCGAAGCCATGCGCGTGCTTCAGCGCATTCGGGCCATACCCAAGACGCCAATACCAGCAGGCAAAAAGTCCAAGAACAGGACCATGACGGACGACTTCCGGCGCAACAGCCTCGAGAACGGCAACTACGTCGAGGAGGCTCGCGAAGAAGGGAGCTCTGCCCTTGCCCGCGTCAAGATGGGCCTCGATGCTGAGCAGGCCATCGCCGTCAGGGCATACGTGGATCGCACCTCTGACACGGTCATCACAGGCGCGTCTTCGCCACCCGCTTTGCGCGAGGAGCACGTCGCCCGCTTACGCGAGCTAAAAAACTGGGCGCAGGGTCGCAACGAGCAGCTTGACGACCTCATTGATATTGCTGTCAACGCATGTAAAAATGGAGTCGCCCCGCTAACAGGTGTCCGCTACGGCGCCGCGTTGCTAACACGCGGAGGCTTCGTTTACAGTGGGTGCAATATTGAGAGCAACGAAACTACGCTGAGCACGAGCGCGGAAAAGATGGCCATCCTCAAGGCCATCAGCGCAGGTGAGAACGAGTTCGAGTGCATGGTCCTCACATGGGACCAAACCGAGAACCCTCGTTTCCCTATGCCCAGCGGCGCTTCGCGACAATACCTGGCCGAGTTTGGCGACTTTGAGGTTGTCCTTGTACGTGCAGACCCAGCGCGCACGCGGAAAGAGCTCACCACTGCAGAGCTTTTGCCACAGATGCCTTCGGCACGGGCAACGCAAGGCGACAGACACTCGCTTGGGTCTCCAGGGATGATTCGAGGACCTCGTGGGCGCAGTCCGCACTCATCACCAAGACGAAGCGCCCTGCGGATCACGGAGAAACTCCGCTCTCCAGGGCCCGCGCACGTACGCAAAGTCTCGGTGCCCGACATCCATGCGACTCCTGTGCGGGACTGGGCTGTGCGCCATGTGCTCACATGGCTTGATCAGGAATGCGACCTGCCCTCGTACAAGTACAACTTTCAGGAGGCGAGCGTGAATGGGTCGATGCTCTTGCAACTCGCACCGCAAGATATGCAAGAGCTTTTGGGCGTACATCATCCTCTTCATTTGAGTAAATTGCAAAAGGGATTGCAAGAATTGCGAAGACGCGAAGTCATGGAGTCTGGGGTCGAAGAAAATGACATGGCTGGCGTCGTCGATGCTCTGCGCGAGAATGAAATTGTGCTTGTGGCGCGTCTGAAGGAGGCTTTTGACCAGGCCGACACCCAAGGTCATCGCCTTTGCGGTGTTGAGCAGCTTCATGGTGCTCTGGCGGCCCTTGGCTTCGAGATCCCCAAGGAAGAGCTGCAAGCTTGGGTGGGCAGTTTTGGTCAGGGAGCGCCGGGACTCTCTTTTGCCCAGTTTGTGCAAGCGTTCTTTGCGTCGACGCGGGCATCCTCGTCAGAGCTTGGACTGGGCGCGACGAGCCCTCGACGCAGCGCGCCCGGAGAGGACAAGAACGATCGGCTTCTTTTGCGCGAGGACGGCCATGTTCGCTGCAGAGAGAACCGCGCGTATAGCTCTTGGGTTGAAGAGCAACGTGCGCAGTCTGCGCAACGAGTGCTAGGGGGCGGCACCGTGGGCAGTGATGCAGCAGACACCAAATTGCAGCGCGGGCGGAATCATGAGCTTGCTCTGTGGCTCAAGGGCGAAGATGGCGCAGAAACAAGCAACCGTGTCAAGTCTTTCATGCGCTTGCGCAAACGACCAGCCTTGGCGCTCAACATCTCGCAAGAAGTTGGCACCGAGGATTTTGCCCGACTTAAGCGAATCTTCGACCGCGCTGACCGTGACCACGTGGGTGAAATCACGCGCCATGAGGCAGCTCGTGCACTCTCGCACACCGGCATGCGTGTGTCTGCAGTAGAGGTAGGACAGTACTTGCGGCTGCAAGGGCTGGATAGCGCGACGCCTCTCGACCTCTTTGAGTTCGCGCGCGCCTTTGCATACTTTGTCAAGCAGCGGGACATTGCGCTCGCAAGCGAAACACTCGAAAACCCGACGTTAGAGACTGTGGGCAGTCGAAACACCGTCGAAATCTCCTCCAGCAATAAACGCTGGCCTGTCGCCTATGACCCTACAGGTTTCTTGCTTAAAGCACGCAAACATCGCAAACACCATAAACAACGCAGGACGTCCAAGCGGCGTGGGCGATCTCCTCGTTCCAAACGCCGCGCACGTAGGTCACGTTCGTGGTCCAGCAGTAGCGGGAGCTTTAGCAGCGAGAGCTCTGAGGATAGCAGTAGCGATTCTGCGAGCGGTAGCTCGGAGAGCGAGACTGGCAGCTCAGAAAGCGACTCTGGGACCAGTAGCCAGAGCAGCGGCTCGGATAGCTCGCGAACGTCCACGTCCGCTTCAGAATCTGATTCTGACTCTGCGTCCACATCCAGTTCGGCTTCGAGCTCGCGGTCTCATCGTCGCCGCCGCAAAGAATTTCGATCACGCCATGGCAAGAAGTCAAAGACCGAAAAACGCAAACCCGTCGTCATGGGTCGCCACGTCGTTCGCAAGGTGGAACGCGCGTTTGAAAAGCACCAAAAAAGTGGCAGCCGCGGTCAGCTTGCTATGAATAATGTCTTGATGGCTTTCAAGTCCATTCCTCGTAGCGGAAGGAGCAAGCCACTCCCTTCCGCGGATGAACTGCGTAACTACTTTCGCAAAGAGGACATTTACTACTATGTGACTCGCAAGCAGTTTGTGCGCGCATATGCAAGATTGTGCTACGATGTTGTCGATGAAGATTACGAGGTCAAATCAACGTCTCGGTCTTCGTCCGCCCGACGACGTCGAGATGGGTCTGGCAGCGACAATGCGTCAGGAAGCGACGCGGAGACATGGCGAAAGGGCGACATTGTCGAAGCACGGGCACGAGGAAGCTCGAGCTGGCGGCGTGGTGAGCTGACTCGCGTCAATGCCGACCGCACAGTGAATATTCTCTACGATGACGGCGACACCGAACGCTCTGTTCGCCCGTCACTTCTTCGGCGCTACAAGCGGCGTGGGAGGCGACCTGATGTCCCAGAGCTTTCCTCTGGTTCCGACTCTGATAGTCGGGATCGAGGTCGCACGCGGTCTCGTGATGAAGATGATACTGTGCGACGCGGCGACCGCGTGGAGGCGCGCTTTAAAGGTGGCTCGAAGTGGTACAAGGGCCGGGTAACTCGTGTGGGTGCTGGCGGCAGAGCCTTTGATATTGATTACGACGACGGCGACAAAGAGCGCAGTGTTCCTGCGTCGAGGGTTCGACGACTCGACAGTGGATCCTCGAGAGATCAAGATGATGATGCTCTTGCTGAAGGCGACCGCGTCGAAGCACGATACAAGGGCGGCTCCAAATGGTACAAGGGAAAAGTTGTTCGTGTTAATGCGGACGGAAGCTACAATATTGATTACGACGATGGTGACCAAGAGCGCCGAGTTGCCGCAAGCAAGGTCCGCAAGCTCGGCGGTAGCAATGGGGGTGGTCGAAGAAGTAGTCCTCGACGTGGTGGCCGAGACGATTTTGATACTGAAGATGATGGTGGTGGCGCACACCGCGAAGGCGACCGCGTTGAAGCTCGCTTTAAAGGTGGGTCGAAGTGGTACAAGGGCAAAATCACACGCGTCAATGCCGATGGTACCTTCAATATTGACTACGATGATGGCGATAAGGAACGTCGCGTTGCTTCGAGCAAGGTGCGCAAGCTTGGAGGTGGTGGAGGAGGTCGAGGGAGCCCCCGTCGTGGCGGACGTGACGATTTTGATACTGAGGATGATGCCGGTAGCAGTCTTCGCGAGGGTGATCGCGTGGAAGCTCGCTTCAAGGGTGGGTCGAAATGGTACAAGGGCAAGATCACGCGCGTCAACGCCGACGGTAGCTATAACATCGACTACGACGATGGTGACCAAGAGCGTCGCGTTGCGTCAAGCAAGGTACGCAAGCTTGGCGGCGGTGCTGGAAGAGGAAGCCCTCGGCGAGGTGGTCGTGATGAATTTGATACCGAAGACGATGCTGGTGGCGCTTTACGCGAGGGCGATCGTGTGGAAGCTCGGTACAAGGGCGGGTCAAAATGGTACAAGGGCAAGATTTCACGCGTCAACGCCGATAGTAGCTACAATATCGACTACGACGATGGTGACAAGGAGCGCCGTGTTGCAGCAAGCAAAGTCCGTAAAGTTGGAGGTGGAAGTCGAGGAAGCCCTCGTCGCGGCGCACGTGATGAATTTGATACTGAAGATGATGCCGGCGTCAGTCTTCGCGAGGGCGATCGTGTGGAAGCTCGGTACAAGGGCGGGTCGAAATGGTACAAGGGCAAAATTACTCGCGTCAATGCAGATGGCAGCTACAACATCGACTATGACGACGGCGACCAAGAACGTCGTGTCATTCCGAGCAAGGTGCGCAAGCTCGGCGGCGGTCGAGGGAGCTCTCGGCGAGGTGGCCGCGACGAATTCGACACCGAAGACGACGCAGGTGGCGCTTTGCGTGAAGGTGATCGTGTGGAAGCCCGGTACAAGGGCGGATCCAAGTACTACAAGGGCAAAATTAGCCGCGTTAATGCCGATGGAAGCTACAACATCGACTATGATGATGGCGACAAGGAACGGCGTGTTGCTTCGAGCAAAGTTCGTAAGCTTGGTGGAGGTGGACGAAGCAGCCCTCGCCGAGCTGATCGTGGGGACATCGATACAGAAGACGATGTTGGCGGCGTTCTGCGCGAGGGAGATCGCGTGGAAGCTCGGTACAAGGGTGGATCCAAGTGGTACAAGGGCAAGATTACTCGCGTCAATGCAGATGGCAGCTACAACATTGACTACGACGACGGCGACCAAGAGCGCCGCGTTGCATCAAGCAAGGTGCGCAAGCTTGGTGGCGGTGCTGGAAGAGGAGGAAGTCCTCGGCGAGGTGGTCGTGACGAATTTGATACCGAAGACGATGCAGGTGGAGTCTTGCGTGAAGGCGATCGAGTGGAAGCTCGATACAAGGGCGGATCCAAGTACTACAAGGGCAAGATTAGCCGTGTCAACGCTGACGGGAGCTATAATATTGACTATGACGATGGCGACCAAGAGCGCCGCATTGCACCGAGCAAGGTGCGTAAGCTCGAAGGAAGCCCTCGTCGAGGCGGGCGGCCGAATTCGGATACCGAAGACGACGCCGGCGGAGTCTTGCGCGAAGGTGATCGTGTGGAAGCTCGGTACAAGGGCGGCTCCAAGTACTATAAGGGAAAAATTAGCCGCGTCAATGCTGACGGAAGCTACAATATCGACTATGACGATGGTGACCAGGAGCGACGTGTTGCGGCGAGCAAGGTGCGCAAGCTTGGAATGGGTGGAACGAGAGCAGGAAGTCCTCGTCGAGGCGGGCGTGATGAATTTGATACTGAAGACGACGCTGGTGGCGCTTTACGCGAAGGCGATCGCGTGGAAGCTCGATACAAGGGCGGCTTTAAGTGGTACAAGGGCAAAATATCTCGTGTCAACGCTGACGGGAGCTATAACATTGATTATGACGACGGTGACCAAGAGCGGCGGATTGCACCAAGCAAAGTTCGTAAGCTTCAAGGTAACAAACCTGGGCGAGGCGGGCGACCAAGCTCGGATACGGAAGATAACGCCGGTGGCGTCTTACGCGAAGGCGATCGCGTCGAAGCTCGATACAAGGGCGGATCCAAGTACTACAAGGGTAAGATCAGCCGCGTCAACGCCGACGGTAGCTATAATATTGACTACGATGACGGCGACCAAGAGCGACGTGTCATTCCCAGCAAGGTTCGTAAGCTTGGTGGTGGTGGAAGAGGCAGCCCTCGACGAGGTGGTCGTGACGAATTTGATACCGAAGACGATGCCGGTGGAGTCTTGCGTGAAGGCGATCGCGTGGAAGCTCGATATAAGGGCGGATCCAAGTACTACAAGGGCAAGATTTCCAGGGTCAACGCTGACGGAAGCTATAATATTGACTACGATGACGGCGACCAAGAGCGCCGCATTGCACCGAGCAAGGTTCGTAAGCTTGGAGGAAGTCCTCGACGAGGTGGCCGTGACGACTTTGATACCGAAGACGATGCCAGTGGCGCTTTGCGCGAAGGCGATCGAGTTGAAGCTCGGTACAAGGGCGGATCTAAGTACTACAAGGGCAAGATTTCCAGGGTCAACGCTGACGGCAGCTACAATATTGACTACGATGACGGTGACCAAGAGCGACGTGTCATACCAAGCAAGGTGCGCAAACTTGGCGGCGGCGGCGTGAGAGGTAGCCCACGTCGCGGAGGCCGAGATGACGTTGATACGGAGGACGATGCTGGCGGCGCCTTGCGTGAAGGCGATCGTGTCGAAGCTCGGTACAAGGGCGGATCCAAGTATTACAAGGGCCAAATTTCCCGGGTCAACGCTGACGGCAGCTACAATATTGACTACGATGACGGCGATCAAGAACGGCGGGTCATACCAAGCAAGGTGCGCAAACTTGGCGGCGGCGGCGTGAGAGGTAGCCCACGTCGCGGAGGCCGAGATGACGTTGATACGGAGGACGATGCTGGCGGCGCCTTGCGTGAAGGCGATCGTGTGGAAGCTCGGTACAAGGGAGGATCCAAGTTCTACAAGGGCAAGATTTCTCGTGTCAACGCCGACGGTAGCTACAACATTGACTACGATGACGGCGACCAAGAGCGACGCGTCATTCCCAGCAAGGTTCGTAAGCTTGGTGGTGATGGCGGAAGTGGCGATTTTGGTCGGGGCAGCCCTCGTCGAGGCGCACGACCGAGTTCAGATACGGAAGATGACGCCGGTGGCGTTTTACGCGAAGGCGATCGCGTTGAAGCTCGGTACAAGGGTGGATCCAAGTACTACAAGGGGAAAATTAGCCGTGTCAACGCTGACGGCAGCTACAATATTGATTACGATGACGGCGATCAAGAGCGACGCGTTGCATCGAGCAAAGTCCGTAAGCTCGGAGGAAGTCCGCGCCGCACTGGACGGCCGAGCTCGGACACGGATGATGACTTTGGGGCAAAATTCCGGGAAGGCGACCGTGTGGAGGCTCAATTTAAGGGCGGGACCAAGTATTACAAGGGCATCATTACTCGCGTCAACGCCGACGGAAGCTGCAACATTGACTACGACGACGGCGACCAAGAGCGTCGCGTTGCGCCGAGCAAGGTTCGCAAATTGGGCGATACAGGGTCAAGTTCGCGACAGTCAGTCCGGCCGAGCTCTGCCAACGTTGAGGAGAGCTCGAACTTGCGTGTGGGAGACCGCGTCGAGGCGCGCTTTCGGGGCCAGAACCAATGGTATCCGGGATCGATATCCTGTGTGAACCGCAATGGAACGTACGACATTGCCTATGATGACGGCGACGCGGATCAGTCACTGAGTCGATCATTTATTCGAAAGATTGAGACGAGTCCGAGGTCAGGTTCTCCTCGTCGGTCTGGTCGTGTTGTTCAGAGTCGGACGAGTTTCTCGCGGGACGATAGCAGTGCGGGCCGGCAGCTTCGACGCGGCAGGTCGGATCTTTGAGCGACTTTATGAGTTGGAGATGGGAGTCTTCGTTCTTAGGCGCATGGTTGCACTCACAGCGTACTGAGCAGCCACATTGCGCAAGCCGGTTAGACGTGGCAAGCGAATTCGATCGATACAAAAGAATATACTTGATTTGCTTCGCTTTTTATAAAAATCCACAAACAAAGAAACAAAAGAACAAACAACCTTGAATACACTCGCTGCCTAGGTTGGAGTCGATGCCTGATCATTGTTCGCACGCACGAAGCCTAGCTTACTTTTTGCACGTCCATGTCGACCTCTGTCTCGGAGCCATCCTCAAAGACGACCTTGACCTTGAGCGTGTCGCCCTCGGGAAAGGCAAACTTGCGCGCCATGTAGCGCGGGGCGTCGGCCGAGCCTTCGTTCTGGACTTCAACGGTCTGCTCGCCAATCGTGGCTGTCTTGGGCGTGCCGTCGACGTCCTTGAAGATGATGTAATCGCGACCCCCGGGATTCTCGCCCACAAAGGGCATGGAATTCTGGATGCCCTCGAGGATCATCTTTCCCAACTCGGTCCCGAGCGCTCTTGGCGCTTCCCGCGACGAGTCGGCGGCGTTCACCGGTGCCGTCGCGAGCAGGATCACAAGCACAAGCGTAAGCAGGAGCACGAGCAGCGCACGCGGTCCACGCAGCAGCTCGCGAGCGGCCTTCGGCGCTGGTCTTTCTTCGCCACGGCGTCGCGACTCGCAGAGAGTTCTTGGCCTCCTTGTCCGTCTTGGAGCGTTACGGGTTTGCCAAGCTTGAGCATGTCGCGGCGTCTCGTTCATCGTCATAGACCGTGCGATCTATCCACTTCTCCGTCGCCTCGAACGCACGCAGACTCGGCAGCGGAAGCCTGGGCGAAGGCGTTCTGCTCCGCGGTGTGGCGGGTGGGGAGTCCAGCGTCGTCGGCGCTCCTGCACGGTCCGGGGGTCTTGACCTCGCTCTTGACTTGCCTCCGACTCGCGGCCCTGGTGGGACGAGATTTTGGATTCCTGGACTCTCTCTCCTTGAGGCCCTGCGATGCTGCGCTTGCTGACGATTCCAGACCGTATCTCCGAGCACGCTCGCGGCAGCCCGGCGCGAGGAAGCCGCAGACATGCGACCTCGGACCTTGACGAGAAGGCGGGATGCAGGCAGGCATGACATGCCCAGATCAGCACGACTCGACGACATAACGCAACGATGATGGACCTGAAAGACGACGGGCGAACTTGATGAAGAAGGGAAAACAAGTTGAACTTGGCCAAGGTGGGCGGCGACATCTGGCTCAGAATGCGCGCCAAGAAGTTAGACGGCATCGCGACACGACACGACACGATACGACACGACACAACACAACACAAGATGATGGACCTGAAGGACGACGGGCAAACTTGATGAAGAAGGGACATCAACATCGGCTCAGGAAGCGCGGCAAGGAGCGAGACGGCGTCGCAACCGTGGTAGTAGTATCCTCGGCGGCGTCGCAATCCTGGAATCCTCTTGCGGCGACTCGGAGGCGCGCGCGAAGGCGGGCGGGGCCGAGGCGCGGAGGCAGCGGGCGGGAGGATGCTGGGCAGGGCCGCGAGGGCCGCGAGCGCCGCGCCGGCGGGCGTGCGGGGCGGCGCAGGCCGCGCGCGAGGGCTCCATGTGGGCGGCGGCACGAGCGATCTGGCGCGCGCGCTGCAGGAGGCCGGCGTGAAGCGCGCGTACGTGGCGTGGCGCGGCGGGCGCGTGGAGGCGAGCCACCCGGTGGTGGAGCCGCTGCGCGAGATGATGGAGCGGGACGAGGTCGACTACGACGAGCACGAGGCGGTCTTCCTGGAGGCGCACAAGGACTGCGTCTTCGGGGCCTTTCTCTGGCGCACCGCGCGCGGCCAGGGCTGCGGCGGCATCCGGCTGCGGCCGTACGAGTCCACCGAGGCGTTCTTGCGGGACGGGCTGCGTCTGGCCATCGGCATGGGCCGGAAATCGGCACTCGCAGGGCTCTGGTGGGGCGGCGGCAAGGGTGTGATTGCCCGCGGCGAGGACGACGATCTCGTGAACGACCCAGCGAGTCGCGTGGAGCTGCTCCGGGCCTACGGCGCCTTCATCACGAGTCTGCGCGGCGCCTACGTGGCTGCCGAGGACGCGGGCATTTCGGTCGCGGACATGGACCACGTGTTTGAGACGACGCGCTACACGACGTGCATCAGCCCTTCGCTTGGAGGCAGTGGCAACCCTAGCGTGCCGACTGCCCTCGGCGTGGTCGCGGGCATGGAGGGCGCGCTCGCACAGCTAGGCATGGGCACGCTTCAGGGCAAGACCGTGGCTGTGCAGGGCTGCGGCAATGTCGGTGGCCCGATGATTCGCTATCTTTTGGAGCGTGGCGTTGCAAAGGTCACCGCCGTCGACATTGACGCTGCCCGCGTGGCTGCGCTGGAGCAAGAGTGCGCCGACATTGCCGACGGCCGTCTCTCCGCGTCTGTCGATGCTTCTACCGCCATTCTCGCGCAGGAGGCCGACATTGTCTCGCCGTGCGCCTTTGGCGGCGTGCTCAATGCCGACACTGTGCCCAAGATTCGAGCCAAGATCGTCTGCGGCGCGGCAAACAACCAGCTTCTTGACCCGACCACGGACTACGGAATGCAAGCTCAGGGTATTACGTATTGCCCGGACTTTGTCGTGAACCGTATGGGCATTGTCAACTGTGCCAACGAGCAGTACGGTCGCGTGGGCAACCCCGGTGGCGTGGAGGATCCGCTGGTGTCGCGCCATCTTGGAATGGATTTTGCTAGTTCTATTCCCAACGCTGTCTCTGCGATCATTGCACGTGCCGAAGCCGAGGGATCCACGACGAACGAGGTCGCAAATGCGATGGCCAACGAGAGCGCCGCTCAGTTGCACCCGATTCTCGGTCATCGCACCAAAGACATTGTGGATCGCCTTATCAAGGACGGCTGGGCAGCGTAGGCCTAGGCTCTAGGTCTGGACCTCGGCTGAGTGGCCTCGAGCTGCAGCTTGGTTGCGCACTACAGCTTGGATTTCCTCACGTACGACCCACCACCACTCACTCACCCAACCGGCCACCTCCCCTGCCACCCCGAGTAGGAAGAGGAAAAGGAGAGGGGTGGGGCAATTAAAAATATTTTTTATTTTCTTCTGGTCGACAAAATGGATGAGCATCATTTGCACTACAACTTGTGACATTGATTGTCCATTTCGCATGCCTCGGGCGTGGACTGACTTGATAGATGCAAGGCATTGCCGCCAGTCTTGAGGGCAAGCAAGCAAGCAAATAAGCATGAAGATGGGCAAATCCCGATTCCTTGCTTGTCCAGGCTGAATAGGCGATCAAGTCGACACGATGCTTGGAGCTCGCGAGCGGTCCTCCCAACGTGGCAATGTCAGAGGTTGGCATGTGAGCGTCTGGCTGGCGATCGCGCTTGCGATGGCGACTGCTCAATGCGCAAGCGCAAAGGGATTCATCTCCTTTCCACCTTCGCGCAAGATGATGGTCCTCGAAGCCGGCAGCCAGCCGCTGCCCAACAATGCAGGTGGCGCGGAACTCGAGTTTCACAAGGGCCACGGCCTCTGCGGCGCCCTAGGAAAAGATGCCGACCTTGACGTTAACGCTACGATCTCGCCTAATGCCTTCTTTACCGAAGGAGACGTCATTGACGTCGACGTGACACTCGAGTCGCATCGCAAAGGCCACTTTGAGTTTAGGCTGTGCTCGCTTGACGCCAATGACTTCTCACAGGAGTGCTTGAACGAGCACGTGCTGGAGTTCGACGCTACTTTTACCGCTGCGAGCTACTCTGGACAAATGGAGGACGCCATGCGGTGGTCTCCGGCAGATCTCTTGGAAAACGAGGCTTGCAAGAGCGACGACGGCATGCCGTTGGGGTCGTGTTGCAACCATGGAGGGGCGTGTTCAGATGAAGCGCAAAACAGACACCGGTGGGCTGTGCCGTCGTCTGCAGCGGGTCCGATGTATACGATGCGTCTCGTGCTGCCAAGGGGTGTGAGGTGTGAGCATTGCGTTCTTCAATGGTTCTACCAAACGGGAGACGGCCGTGGCAGCTTTCACGGGTATCCCGAAGGGTTCTGGGACTGCGCCGACGTAGCAATTCGAGAAAAGACTGTCTCGGTCTCAAGTGAAGTGCAGCGGCGCAAGCTGTTGGCGATACTCCCGGCAAGCGCAAAAGCACGAGAGCTGGGCAGCGATGATAACGATGTTGAGGTGGGGATCGATTTATCACTTTTAGGCGAAACAACATCGGCTCCCACAAACGCGCCTAGCTTTGCATCGACATCCGCTCCGACAACGGATCAAGCGCAAACGCCATCGTCCAACGAAACTTCGATTGATGGCGCAGTCCCGGATGACGGAAGTGGGTCGGCGAACGTTGATGACGATGAAGATACAAGTGAGGATGATCCTACGAATGCAGCGGCCACTGTATCTACGGCGCTTATCGTAGGCGCTTCGGTGTCAGCAGCAGGGGCCGTTTTTATGCTTTTCGCACTTTTGCGCATGCGCCACAAGAGGTCGCATGGCGTCCTAGAAGCTATTCCTGTTTCGTTGCATGCGGCAAGACCAGTCAGCGCGTATCCGAGCTCTCTATCAAGGTTACGCGGGTTCTTTTCGAGGTCTCGAGCGACGGACAGACACGCCTTCACGGCCAAGGAAGTCGAGGCGGTTGTGATTGAGAGTCCGGTAGACCATTGAAGAATCATTCCTTGACA
This sequence comes from Aurantiochytrium sp. KH105, assembly GCA_003116975.1. Taxonomy (NCBI): domain Eukaryota; class Bigyra; order Thraustochytrida; family Thraustochytriidae; genus Aurantiochytrium; species Aurantiochytrium sp. KH105. Next base: position 587,836 of record BGKB01000008.1, read on the forward strand.
TTGATAACGATTTTTTTTTCTTTTCTCCTTTGGCGCAATGGTTACTACCTGATCCTCTCTTTGGGGGGGGGGGGAGCGGGCGGGCAGAGTGATTGGCTGGTCTGCCATGGGTTACGTTTTCCTGTAAAAATTGGTCAGGCAAACAGATGCCAATCTCGCGGAACTATGCATTCCTCGCTTGTCTCGCCGGTCTGGTCACTCCGGAAACGCGATAGAGGCCTCGGGCCGGGCGGCCGGCAAGAGTCAGGACACGTTCCAGCGATCGTGGATAGCTTTGACGTGGCTTTTCTCCATTACTCCACGCAACTCTTTGCTTCCTTTCCATTGGCAGCGGCCTGCACCTGGGACCATTTCATTTTCCTCTGTTCCCTGCCTTTAGCTAGAAGGACTTTGTGCTGTTTTAATTTCACAATCACCGCACCGGACCTATACGTGACTTTGAAAGACCTGTGACCGAAATGGTGTGTACTATATCACACGTGCAAAAGACTGGATTTCGGGTTGGAAGCGGCTGCGGCCGCTTGCGAGACAGTGCGAGATTGTAAGATTTTTTACGCGGGCGAGCGAGCGAGCGAGCAATTCAAGCGCGCAGCCTGGTCCACTTTTGTATGGGTCCGACGATTCTTCCGGGCAGCGGGGGACTCGCGTATTTTGGCGTGTTGACCCTGGAGGGCGCGGAGTCGGCAAACCAGAATTGAAGGCTAGGCGAAGGAGAACCGAGGCAGATGCGTCGGCGCCTGCAGCGCGTGCGCGCAGCTGCTGGACTGCTGGGCGTGCTCGCTCTGGCCGGCGCGCATCATGCTAGCGCAAAGGGATTCATCTCCTTTCCACCTTCGCGCAAGATGATGGTCCTCGAAGCCGGCAGCCAGCCGCTGCCCAACAATGCAGGCGGCGCGGAACTCGAGTTTCACAAGGGCCACGGCCTCTGCGGCGCCCTAGGAAAAAATGCCGACCTTGACGTTAACGCTACGATCTCGCCTAATGCCTTCTTTACCGAAGGAGACGTCATTGACGTCGACGTGACACTCGAGTCGCATCGCAAAGGCCACTTTGAGTTTAGGCTGTGCTCGCTTGACGCCAATGACTTCTCACAGGAGTGCTTGAACGAGCACGTGCTGGAGTTCGACGCTACTTTTACCGCTGCGAGCTACTCTGGACAAATGGAGGACGCCATGCGGTGGTCTCCGGCAGATCTCTTGGAAAACGAGGCTTGCAAGAGCGACGACGGCATGCCGTTGGGGTCGTGTTGCAACCATGGAGGGGCGTGTTCAGATGAAGCGCAAAACAGACACCGGTGGGCTGTGCCGTCATCTGCAGCGGGTCCGATGTATACGATGCGTCTCGTGCTGCCAAGGGGTGTGAGGTGCGAGCATTGCGTTCTTCAATGGTTTTACCAAACGGGAGACGGCCGTGGCAGCTTTCACGGGTATCCCGAAGGTTTCTGGGACTGCGCTGATATTGCAATCGCTCGAGAAGAAGACTTGCTAGACTCAATCGAGGCAGAACAGATGAAAAGACGCTTAACTGTTGATGACCAGCTTGCTCAAAGAAGTACCGAAACCGGCTGCTGGTCTGCAGTTGGGACTGATCACACATTTTGCAGGACATATAAATGCAATCAAAAGCACATTAATGATGGACTCTGCACGACAGATGATCCTTATGACGAGCAAGGAAGCTCTGAAGCCCCAACGGCATCGCCAACAGCGGATAGCACTTCGGAAGGGGATGAAAGTGAAGGAGAAAATTCACAAGGACCAACTTGGTCGCCATCAACGCCAGCGCCGACGATTGAACACAATTCTACAGAACAAGAAGAATCTGGGGCACCAACCCCAGCGCCAACACTTGCTGGAAAAGTCAATGATGATGATTCTGGTAAAAACAGCGATCAAGACGAGGAGGACTTTGAATCAGATGATCGTCAGGACTCGTCAAAATCCATGATTCTCGGGGCATCGGCTGCAGCAGTTGGGGCCGTAGCAGTTGCTGCCAGTGTATTCTATGTGCATCGAAACAAGCACACCCATGTGCGAGAAGCTTTACCGGTTGCAATGCACGCAGTCGATGTCAATGATGACGACGCACCTCCGAAGAGTGGAGCCTTGGGCAAACTACGGCGAAGTATTTTTAGGACACCACGCAGCGATGCACAGAACGTCTTTATGGCCAAAGAGGTCGAAGCTGTTGTCGTAGCAAGTCCCGTGCCGTGACGCACTAGGCCTACTACCGTACTTATACCACCATGTTCATAAGCCTAGTATCAAAAATCAATGTTGCAGTTATTATCGGTGGGCGCCCCTGCTTGTCTGTCCGTGCGAATGATTATCGGTCGCGCAAAAAGCCGGAGGGAGCGCCCCGGACGTTCCCTCGCTCGGGGCACAAGCCTCGTGTGTCGCGCAGGCAAAGCTAAGCAAGACAAGCTAGCCAGCTGTCTAGCACACACAGGCTGGCTGATGTGAGTCCATTTTTATCCTTTTTTCTTCTTCTTTTCTAGCTGCGGTATGGCAAGTTTTCTTTCGTTTGGCTGCTTTTGCAACTTCCGCTTCCAAGCCACGATGATGCGGCGGCCCTAGCGCAACATTCACGCGCTCGCGCGCTCGGACGATGGCAGCTACGGCGCAGACTGGAAACGCCCCTGGGCTAGGTCTCCACCGCCGTTGCCGTCGCCGCAGCCGCACGCGATTCTGCACACGCGCTGCAGACGGGCAGCTTGGCAAGCGCTCCGCGGGTGAGGAGATGGCGTTGTCAGCGAAGGCAATACGTCCCGTCGGGACGACGAAGTCGAAGACTTTGGCCGTGGTGGCTGCGCTCGTGCTGAGCGCAGTAGTAGGCGCGCGAGGCGAAGGGTTTTTGCTGTACCCGCCTTCGCGGAATCTTGTATACAATGGCGGCTCGCGAGGGGAGAACGGAATTGACGACATGGATGCCGGAGGCGCTCAGGCGGAATTCTCAAATGGCCACGGGTTGTGCGGAGACCAAAATTCGAGACGCGAGATGCAATCGCCGAACAAATTCGGCGGAGGGTTACCTCTCGTTACGTACGTGGAAAATAGCACGATCGAGATCAATGTGACGATCACCACACACCGTAAGGGCTACTTTGAGTTCAGGCTCTGCGACCTCGACGACGACGGTCTCGATCTGAATGAAGCTATTACGCAAAGCTGTTTAAATGAATACGTGCTCGAGTTCGACATGGAGTACACGGAATCAAGCTATAAGGATCAGATGGAAGATGGCCGGATTTCGCCGGCAGATTACAAAGGCAGCGGAAGTCTGGCATCCTCCTCGGAAGCGTACAAGTGCAAAAACTTGTACGCTTCCCCAACAGGCAGTTGCTGCAACAATGGCGGAGATTGCTCGCAACCGAACAACAACAAGGAACGCTGGGTTGTTCCTCTTGCTGAGGCTGGGCCAGTGTACACTATGCGATACAGTCTTCCACAAGGCGTAACCTGCGATCGCTGCGTGCTCCAATGGTACTATCAGACCGGCGACGATGAGATTGCATACGATGCTCCGAACGGGCTTGCAACTTTTCTCTACCCCGCAGGAACATGGAATTGCGCTGATATCGCGATCGTTCCAGAGGGCGCAAATATCTCCACTCCTGTCAACGTGAGTAATTTCTACAAGAGTGTCCTCCTTTCGGGGGAGGAAGAATCAATTGAGATTGCTAGCGGGCAAGAAGATTGCCAGTCCGCAATTGGTGACGATCATGCCTTGTGCAGATTTTACGAGTGCTCACAAGCGCTCATTTCCAATGGCATGTGCGTGATCGCGCAGGTGAATTCAACCGAAGGGAATGCATCTGGTGATGAAAGCGATTCTGGCGACGGAAGCGATTCTGGTGACGGAAGCGATTCTAGCAACGGAGCAGGGACCAAGACGGGCGACGAAGACGCAAAAAATGCTGATTCATTCGTTCCCATCATGGCCGGCGCGGTCGGTGGCGGTGTTTTTCTTATCGCGAGTGCGTTGGCACTTGTTTATCGGCGCCGGAAACATGAACGACTTGGACGCGTGATGGAGGCACTCCCGGAAGCAATGGACCCAGAAGTTGGGGGCCGAGGCTCCGGGGCGAGCGCATCTCGCGGAAAGACGATGAAACGAGGTGGGGGAGGTCTCTTTAGCAAGGGCGGATTCTTTTCCCGTGGCACGAACCGGAACTCTGTGTATTATGCGAAGGAAATTGAAACTGTGGTGATTGCCAGTCCTGTTGCCGATTTCTCGCCTGCGGCTTCTGTGCCAACTGCTGCAAGGTTTCATACGAGCGCACGAGGCGCATCAACGCAAGGAGGAGAAAGTTCACGTCGAGCGCGACAACAGCAGCAGCAGCAGCAACAACGACAACGAGAAGAAGAAGAACTTGATGCTGAAGAGCTGGAGGAAGAGGAAGAAGAAGAAGAAGAAGAAGAAGAAGAAGCAGCATCAGGCAAGGAGGAGGATGACGTTGAAAGTATGTTGTAATAAAAACTAGTATTTTGCCCATTGTCAAGTCAAGACCTGCCTGTCGTTCCAGGGCCAATATCCCTTCTTCACCGCAAGCACATGCTCACCGTGCTATCATCGTCATTTGTGTCGTCCTCATGAGCAGCGGCTGCGGCATTGGGCCTCATTCTCTCTTCTCCTCCCAAATCCTTGCGCTCGCTGCCGCTCGACGCGTCATGCGGGGTGAGTGATGACGCTCTCCAGAACGCCGATCAACTCGCGGGATTCTGGGACTTTCATGATCCCCCTGCTTGACGCGTCCGACCGTTGGTGCAGAGGCGCGGATATACGTCTTGTTGCAGAACATCCTTGTTCTGCGTTCGCGCTGGGCTCAGCTAACCATGGTAAGCTGGGTCTCCTTCTTCCGAGCGAGTGGTCGAGAAGCGCGTGCGTGAGCTCGCGAGCGAGCGACTGCGAATGACTGCCTGCCTGGCGGCAAGCCCCGGAGGCCACACGCGCTGGACGACGCCGATGCCGATGCCGAGGGACGAGCGCACGCACCTTGGCGGGCCGTGGTCGCCGCCGAGGCGACCTTGAGCGACCGGGATGAAGCAGCAGCAGCAGCAGCAGCAGCGATGACTCATGCTGGCGCCTCGTTGCCTCGGTCCACGGTGGAATGACTGGCTGGTGCCCGGAAGAAGAAGAAGAAGAAGAAGAAGGAGAAGCGCGAGAAAGGGGCGCAGAAACAAACCCCAAAGAGAGAGAAGGGAGCGGCAGCGGGCGGCCAGACGACCAACCAGCGGCGGCGGCGACGCGCAGGGCCCGGGCGAGCGAGCGAGCGGGCGGGCGAGCGAGGGCGAGCGGCGAGGGAGCGAGGTCTCGCGGCGGCAAGATGGGCAAGAAGGGCAAGTACGCGACGGCGCCCAAGAGCGAGAAGTCGAAGAAGAAGGCGGAGAAGAAGGCCTCGAAGGGCGCCGATGCCGCCGCCGAGAAGGCTGCCGCCGCCGAGGAGGCGGCCAAGGCGGCGCGACTGGGAAGGCCCGTGCCGGAGATGTACCCGGACATCATCGCGACCTTTGGCACGAACGAGAAGAAGATCGCAGCGAGCGCCAAGCAGATCCTCGTCGAGAACCTGACCGTGCTCTACCACGGCTACGAGCTACTCTCCGACACAACGCTGACGCTGAGCTGGGGCAACCGGTACGGCTTGATTGCGCGCAACGGTGAGGGCAAGTCGACGCTGCTCCGCGCGCTGGCCAGTGGAATCATCCCGAGGCCCGCCAACATTGATGTGTACACCGTGGAGCGCGGCATGGACAAGACGGACAAGACCGCTCTGGAGGCGGTGCTCGAGGTGGACCAGGAAAAGCAAGAGCTGGAGACCGAGATTGACCGGCTCACAGACATGATGGGCGACGAGTCTCTCTCGGACGACGAGCAGAGCGCCCTCAGTGACGAGTTGAGCGACCTGTATGAGCGTCTCGACGAGCTCGGCGCCGATACGGCCGAGGCTCGCGCGGCCTCGATCCTGAACGGTCTTGGTTTCACCAAGGAGATGCAGGCAAAGAAGACGTCTGACTTTTCCGGTGGCTGGCTGATGCGCATCTCGCTTGCCAAGGCGCTGTACCTGAACCCGAGCTTTCTCATTCTGGACGAGCCCACGAACCATTTGGACATGGGTGCCGTGGTGTGGCTGGAACAGTACCTGAAGAAGTTCAACCGTATCTTGCTGATGGTGTCGCACTCGCAGGACTTTCTCAACGGTGTGTGCTCGAACATGATTCTGCTGCGCGACCGCAAGCTCGAGTATTTCGGCGGCAACTACGATTCGTACGTGCGGACGCGCTCCGAGAAGGAAGTGCGCCAACAAAAGGCGTACGAGTCGGAGCAGGCGCAGATTGCGGACATGAAGAACTACATTGCGCGTTTCGGTCACGGTTCCGCCAAGCTGGCCAAGCAGGCGCAGTCCAAGGAGAAGACGCTGGAGAAGATGATGCGCAGCGGTCTCACGGAAAAGGTCAAGGATGAGAAGCGGCTCAAGATCAAGTTCTACCCGTGCGGCAAGCTCCCGCCCCCTGTTCTTCAGCTGCAGGAGGTCGGCTTTGCGTACCCGAACTGCGAGCTCTTGTACACTGGCGTGGATCGCGGTCTGGACTGCGACTCGCGCGTGTGCTTGGTGGGTCCCAACGGCTGCGGCAAGTCGACGCTGTGCAAGCTGCTTATGGGCGACTTGATGCCCACCGAAGGCATGGTGCGCCGTCACCACCACCTCAAGATCGCCTCGTACCAGCAGCACACCGTGGACCAGCTCCCGTTTGAGAAGTCGCCGCTCGAGTACATGCACGAGGTGTTCCCCAAGGATCTGGTGACTGGCGAGGTGAACTCCGTGGACAAGATCCGCAGCATGGTGGGCCGCTTTGGCATTACCGGTGCTGCGCAAACGATGAAGATCTCGCAGCTTTCGGATGGCCAGCGCTCGCGTCTGGTGTTTGCGGTGATTGCGGAGCAGCGGCCGAACTTTATCTTTTTCGATGAGCCAACCAACAACATTGATATGGAGACAATTGACTCGCTGGCCGACGCCATTAACGAGTTCGAGGGCGGTGTCTGCGTGGTTTCGCATGATATCCGTCTCATTTCGCAGGTTGCGCAAGAGATTTGGCTCGTCGAGAATGGTCAGGTGATTACCTTTCCGGGCGATATTGCCGACTTTAAGAAGCAGCTCGAGCGCCAGGTGCAGGAAACCGGCTCGGCCAGCAACACGCCAGTGCTGCAGGGCGACAGCTCGCGCGCCAAGACCACCCCCACCGAGGCTCCCAAGGCGGCCCCGAAGCCCAAGGCCTCGATTTCTGTGGCCAAGCCTGCGAGCAATAACGCGGCGCCTAAGCCTGCTTCGGAGACTCCGCCGGCGTTTGAGGGCCTGAAGCCGCTCAAGAAGAAGGACGACGACGAGGGTGGCTTGTTGCAGCCCTTGGGCGCTGACGAAAAGAAGGCGGCCCTTGCCGCTGCCTCCGCGCCGTCTGAGGAGAAGAAGGCCTCTTCGCTCGAGGCTCTTCTCAAGGAGCAGGAGAAGGGTCTTTAAAGCAAAAGGGAAAGAAACGAAGGGAGAACACCAACAAAAAAACAAAAAAACAAAAGCAAGTCACAGCATTGTGACGACCTGTTTCTGTAGAGGCAACCCGAGCGCGAGTCTAGGTATCGACGCCTTTTTCTCCTCCTTTCATCGAGCACTTTTTCGCCTTTTGAAGTGTTTGTGCTGGCTCGCCGTAGCGTGAGCCGGTGGCGGCATTGTTGTTGTTGTTGCGCACTGCCTCGCACGGTGTAGGGCGGCTTGCCGTATCGTGTGCGCCACTTTGTTGAATGAATGAGCGAGCGAGCGAGCGAACAAACGAACGAACGAACGAACGAACGAACGCATGCATGAACTGGGGAGGAGTTATAACCAAAAATAAAAGTCAAATCAAAAAGTCAATGATCGAAGTTGAAATGTCCGTCTCTTCTCGGTGCATCAATCAACCAACAAGCTCTTTCTATAAATGAGTTCCTTCATTTGTTGTGGTCGGCCGGCCGGCCAGCCAGCAGTCAAGCTAGATTAATTGTGCAAGTCCTAGGCTTACTTTTGTTGTTGTTGTTGTTGTTCTTGCTCGCCTGCCCAAGTTCGTTCGTGCGTCCCAAAATTTGTCCCACTCTCTTTGCTCGTTGACAGGCCGACGCCCGGTGCACCAGGCAGGCAGGCAGAGGCGGCGCGAGCGAGGAGTACACGAAGTGGCGCGAGCGACTGCCCGCCTGGAGCCCGCCCGCCTGGCACGGCGCCTCGCTGTCTCGATCGTGCTCCCGGAGCGGAAGAGGAGAGCGCGGGGCATACGACGATGAACCAGAGCGTGGAGGCCAGTCGGACGGCAGTGCTCGTTTGCGAGGTTCACCTCGCCAATCCAGAACTCACGCACGGAGAGGTGGCTGCTCGCGTGCGGCGGCAGCATCCAGGGGCTCGGGTGTCGGCTGCATTGGTGCAACAAACGCTAGCACGCATGGACACCGTGGAGAAGGAGAGCTTGCGCGAGATTGGCAACGAGGAGAATTGCGCGTTTAACGTGAACTCGACGCTGCACAAGGGGTCAAACAAAATGATGAGCGAGGCTTCGGCAGACGATGCGCAAAAGCTTCGCGGAAAGCAAATCGACGATCAGATCCACACCATTGTGCGAGCACTGGAGGATATTGAAGACAATAGCGCCATCGCCTTTGAGGATGTGGAGGAGGAAGAGGAGGTCAAGGCTGCCGACGAGGACTCGCCTCCGCCCGAGCTTGTTTGCCAGGATGAAGAGGTTTTCAATGACGAACAACCGGAAGAAAGCAAGGTTATTGCCAGAGAAGAAGAAAAGCGTGAAGTTGTGGAAGTGGTGGATTTTGTCACCAAGGAGGAAAAAGATGGGTTGCAGTACGACGTCAGGTGTTCGTGGAAGGAAGGCTCGGACGTCCGTGCCTCACTTTTTGCCCTGCTGGTATCACTGAGAGGAAATTCGGGATCCGAGGATGGAGAAGCGCCGTCGTCACCTCTTGCGACGGAGCAAAAGGCATCAGCACCTCCACTTGCAAAGGTGCAAAAGGCATCAGACGCGGAGAATGAGCTTTTGATTGCAAAGCAAGTGCTCGAAAGACCCTGCAAGATGATGGTGTCGCAGTGCAACTGGCAAGAAGGATCCGAGGCACGAGGAATGCTTTTTGCGCTTGCAGTTTTGAACAAGACAGCAACGTTTACAAGTGCAAAAGGCGACATGATGGCGGAAAAGAATGCTGACACGGATGGCACGGAGGCATCGTGCGATGAGAACGAAGAAGACTTGCCAAGTGAGAGCGCAGCCTCTCCGGAGCAAGCGATAGAGCAAGACGTGTCGGCTGAAGAGCGTGCAGACGAAGAGGAGGAAGAGGAGGAGATAGAGGAGAGCGCATCGGCCAAATCGACGAAAAAGGTGAATTTTCAAGACAGCGAGAAAGTAGTTTACAAGGCTGCTGTGGTGAGCGGCAAAAAGGCCAGCGAGAGCGACGAAGAGGTGACGCAAGCTTTGCCCGTAGATCGCATGGATCCCACGCCAAGGGAGTGTTCGTGCGCGCTGTTGTAAATGTGTATATAACGGAAGCAAACAGAAAAGTTGGTGACTTGTGGTGAAGAGAAGAAAGATTTGTTACATGAGCACAGTTCGGAATGGGTTGGGTTGGTTGGCAGGTTGATCAGAGTTCGTTTTTTTCTATTGTTGTCGTAGCGCCGCGCGGTTCAGGCAGGTATACGACAATTAGTAGCAGTTGGTGCTGATTTTATCAGCAGCAGGAAGCATGCTCTGGAGCATCTGGTCCCAAGGTGTGCTGGGCTTTGCGTCCTGCATGACGGAGAGCAAGAAGCTGGTGCGCTCGGGTGTAAGGTTGGCCGGTTTGAGAGCGCGGAAGGCATTTGCCCGGAGGAGAATTTGCTCGAGGCTGCGGTCTCCAGGGTAAATGGACTCGTACGAGGCGGTTCCCGTGCGAAGCGCCGCGGAGGGAGCCTCGTTGCCCGGCTGGAGCGGGAAAAGGGGCGGGGTGGCGTCGGCCTGCATGGGGCTGCAGAGCCGCGGCGCGCTCGTGGACCTGCCAGAGTTCGCCATCCCGGAGGAGAACTTTTGCAGGAAGGAGCGCCCGCTGGTGCCCGGGTGGAAGGTGGTGTTGCCCGATGCGACGTGGGAGAAGAGATCTGCGTTTGTGGCCGGGGACGCGGGCGCAGATTGAGGCGAGAGCAGCGAGGAGTGCGGGTTGCTGATGCTGGATGCGACGGACTGCACCGAGTGCGTCCTCTGCATTTCGGGCGCGGAGAGGTGGCGCTGGAGGGCAAAGTCTGCCGTGGAGGAGCGGTGGAGTTTGTGGGTTTGATGTGGTGCCGCAGCTGCAGCTGCAGTGGCAGCGTCGAGCGCGCGTCCGTGCTGGTAGGATGTGTTGGAGGAAGCGCGGTTCTCGTTTGTGGAGAGGAGCGCGGGCGAGGGCGGCATGTCGTGGTTGGGCTCGGTGGCGTCGCTGCTCTCGGAGAGCTTGCGCTTGCGCTGGTGGAGGTGGGTCTTGTAGTGCGAGTTGCGGCCCGATGTCTGGGTGAAGCGCTTGTTGCAGCCCTTGAAGAGGCAAGGGTAGGGGCGGTCGCCGGAGTGTACGCGAAAGTGGGTTTGCAGGTTGGCCTTGAGGGCGAAGCGCTTGTTGCATCCTTCAAAGGTGCACACGAAGTTCTTTTCGCCGGTGTGGACGAGGTTGTGGCGCTTGAGCTTGGCGCGTTCGTAAAAGCTCTTGTGGCACCCGGGGTAAGCGCAGTGGAAGCGCTTGGGCTGGTGGGTGAGGAGGTGCTTGCGCAGGACCTTTTTCTCCTTGAAGGACTTTGTGCAGTTGGGAAAGGTGCACTTGAAGGGGCGCGGGTCCGCGCGAGCCTTGGCAATGACGGCGCCGGCCTGGCTCTCCTCGAGGTAGACCTGGAGCTCGTGCTGGCGGAAGGCTTCCTCGACGAGCTTGGAGTGGGCGGGCTCGGCGTTGCTGAGCGCGATGGTTTGCCTGTGCATCTCGGCGAGCTGTTCCCGCACCTGGTGGGATCTCGCCTGTGCTGCGGCGTGGGCGGCGACTGGGTCGACTTCGAAGCCCCGCGACGCGAGTTCCGGCTGACTCAGGACGGCGGGGAGCGGGGGCGGCGGCGGCGGCGTTGTCGTCGTCGTCGTGTGCTGGAACTGGTGCGCCTGCCTGTCGGGCAGCGCGTGCTGGTGCTGGTGCTGGTGCTGGTTGCTGCTGCTCAAGGCGAGTTGACGGAGGACGGCGGCGACCGATTCGCCCGGCACGGTGTTGGCGCTCATGGCCATGGCGACGACGGCGACGCGGCAGACGTTCGCTTCCTCGCTGCTGCTGCTGCTGCTGCTGCTTGGCGTGGCTTGTGCTTGGCTTGGGCTACCTCGACCTCAGCTCGACTTGACTTGGTCGACGCGAGAGAGGCGAGCTCGTACTCTGTTTGCTGTCTCGGGTCTACCTCGGCGCGCGAGTGAGCGAGCGAGTACCCTTCCTTTCTTCTTCTTCTTCCTCTCGTTTCTTCTCGCTCGGCTTCGCTTGCTTGCTTTCTTCGTGCGGCTGCGTACTTCTTTCTGCCCTACTCGCGTTGCTTGCGTGCTTGCTCGCGTGCTTGCTGCGCTTGTTCTGCTTGCTTGCGTGCGTGCGTGCGTGCGTGCTTGCGTGCGTGCGGCGCGTGCGTGCGAGCGGCAGGTTCTGGTTTTGGTTTTGCTGGCCGGCCGGCGCCGGTGCCGGGAAGCGAGCTTGAGGAAGGCAGGCGGCAGGGAGGCAGGGAGGGAGTCGGCGACAGAGAGAGAGAGAGAGGAAGGCAGGCAGGCAGGCTAGCAAGGAAAGCAACCAACGAGGCCTGACAGAGGCGGCCGAGTCGAGACAGCGCGCGCGGCTCTCCTCTGCAGGCCGGCTGGGCTGGCTGGGCTGGGCTTGGCTTGGGAGGCAGGCAGGCAGGAATGCAGGCAGGCGTGCAGGCGGGCGGGCGCGGGAGAGCTAGCGAGCGAGCAAGCGAGCGAGCGGAGAGGGCAGAGCGGCGCGGAACGAGTGAGCGACTCGAGCTAGCCGGAGACTGAGTCGGTGGTGGATGTGAGCGCGCGATCTTCCACTTGCTTCTTTCGCCCCCCTTCGTTTCGCGCCTACTCGATCCGCGAGCCGCCGCTCTCTCTCCGCGCTCTGCCTCCCCCTTCCCTCCCTCTCTGCGCGGCGTCGCTCTGCGCCGCTCTGGGCTGGTCGCGGGAAGCGCGAGGGGGGCCAGCCGGGCGGGCGGGCGAGCGAGGCGCGACGAGCCAATCGGCTGCGCGGCCAGAGGCAGAGCGAGGGAGGAGGACGGGAGGGAGGGAGGGAGGGAGGGAGGGAGGGAGGGATCGAGCGCCCGAATGAAAGAGCGAAGGAAAGCCAATTTTTTTTTTATGCATAGAAAAGAAATGGGAACGAGAAGGAAATTTTTAAAATTTAAAAAGAATTGGGAAAAGAAAAAGTGAAAGGATTGAGGGAAAAAGGAAGGGGCGGTTCGTCCGGACGCGGCGTCGCCTCGCTCGCAGGAAGGCGGCGGTGTGGGAAGGTGTGGGAGAAGGCCCCGGCTCGCTGGAAGAAGGCGCCGCGCCCGCCGGCAGGAGAGACCGTGCGAAGCGAGTGTCTGCGGGAGCCCCGACGCCGCCGAAGCGCGGAGGAAGGCGTGCGCCGCGCTGCGGGTCTACGTGCGTGCGCTGTGGGCGGTCTGCTCTGGCCGACCAGCCCGGACCAGATAGCGAGGCAGCCAGCCAAGAGAGCGAGCCGGCCCAGCACGGCCGGCTGGGCGGAGGCAGCTGCGCTGGCGGTTGGCGGACGAGCGGGGCGGGCTGGCTGCTGGGAACCCGCCGACCGCGAGTTTTTGGCCGCTGAAGGCGCGCGGCGGCGAGCAAGCGGCCGGCCCGCACGCACGCTTGGGCTGGTACCGCGAGCCCCGCGCATGGCACGTCACGATGGAGCTAGTTTGCGATGAAAGACCTCGCGAGAGAAAAGAAAAAAGAACAGAAAGAACGGACGGCGGCTGAAAGTACTAACTAATGAAAACAAAAACAAAATAAAACTTTCTTTCTTTTTTCTTTTTCTTTTTTATTTCTCTGCTTGAGGAAGGGATAAGAAAGAAGAAGATTTTTTTTACTTTTTCGTTTTTGCGTTGAATCTGGAGCGTCGTGTTTGTCCTTCTTTCTTCCCTGATCAATATTGGAATGAGAATAATAGCAGCCAAGCAGTAAGGATGCCAAGTGGAAGCAAGTTCGGCTTCGCGAAGTGCCGCCCTTCTCTCTCTGTCTCCTTGGCGAACAATACATGCATAAATTAAAAACACTGGTTGTACGAGTTGAACCTACATACGCGAGATAACAGGTCCTTTTAAAGAGGATCAAAGTTGTTGTTGCCGTGTGTGTGCCTTGGACGGACGACTTTCTGAGGTTTCGCCTCTCGCCATCTAGTCGCCAAGCCATTCACGCCCCGCCTCGCGCGTCCTCGCCAAGATCGCTGCGCGGACAAGAACGCGTGATTACCCGCCCTCGTGACGGCCTCCTTCGCCCCATGGCGAGCGCAGGAGTGGCGGTCGCCACCGTGTTGGCCATAGCCCCTCGCTCCATGCCGCGCCATTCGTCCATCCATCCCTGACTTTCCTTCTGCTTTCTTTCTCAGTGTGAACACAACATCGCGATTGGAATCTGCGAGCTCGTTTTTATAAAAGTAAAAAATAAATCTGCGAGTGTGCAAAAGCAGCAAGCGAGCAAGCGAGGAAGCAAACCCTCGAGGACAGGATAAACAGCCACCCAAGAAGAAGGCTACGTGTGAGTGCACCGCACTCGTCTCCCTCTCCTTGCGTCGGAACTCGGTTCGCGCGAGCAATGACAGCCTTGCTGCGGTTTCTCGAAAAGCCCGTCGCACGCAGGATCCGCGGCGAGGGAGGGTCAGCCGCCGTTGGCCGTCACTATCTATCCACCTTCAAGATCATCTTGCCTCGCCTCTCCTCTCCTCCCCTCTCTTCTCCTCTCGCGGTCAACCGGCCCTAGATCTCTCGAGAGATCGATCATTCGATCGATCTACCATCCATCCAGCGCGAGGTCGCTCGATTGGGCGACGCCTTGGCGCCAACTTTGAGTTCTCGAGCCCTCGCTTGCCCGCTCCTAAAAAGGCACCTGCCGCGGGCTCTCTACCTCCCCCTTCGCTTTTGCTTTTCCCCCTCTTCTATTTCATTACCTTCGTTATTTTTTATTTCCTTTATCTTTTTTATTTACCCCCCTTGGAGGTCGGTCGTGCGGACTCGATTGGGGGTGCCGGTCCTCCGCGCAGCCCGCTGGCTGGCCGCACCGCCGCTCTCCGTCTGTCGGTCTCTCCACTCCGCCTGACTCTCCGTCTCCGTCTCCTTCCGGGCTCTCTCCCTCCCCCTCTCGAGCGTCTTTCACCGCCAGCCTCCACTCCTGGGACGCGCGTCCCTCTCTCGCTCTCCCCCCCTCTCTGGCCGTCCGCCCGGGCCCCGGCCTCTCGCTGCCGCGCTGACAAGGGTGCGACGTGAACTGGGGGCCTCGCGCGGGCGGCTCCCAAGTCACAGCTGCCTGCCCTCCGTGGCAGGAGGCAGGGAAGGAGGGCCCAGTCGCGCGTCGAGCCGATGGCGCATGGCGCGTCAGTCCAGGGCTCGCTCGCGGCACGGCGATCGATCGATCGATCGATCGAACGAACGAATGAACGATCTTGTACACGGGGAAAGCGAGTAAAAGAACGCGACGCGACGCGACTCGATCGCCGCGCCGCCAGCCCCTTGCTCTCTGCGCCGTTGACCCGTGGATCGATCGATCGATCGATCGATCGATCGATCGATCTCCCGCCCGCACTTGACATTCCGAATCAACCACGTTGATCGCGCGCCTCGGCCCCGCGCGATTTGTCTCGATTCGGCCTCTGGATCTCCAGCAGTCGGCCTCCTCGCGGCGCCGCGCTGCGAGCCTGCCTACCGCGAGACAGGCGTGGCGGCGCGCGCATGGCGTGGGGCGAGCCATAGCCGGCGGCCATGCCAAGCCGAGCCACGCCTTGCCAGCCAGGTGGCCATGAAAGACGCGCGCGGAGGCGGGTCTTTCGTGTCCATCAACGCGCGCGCGCAGCCCCATGCTTCCTTGCTTTCTTGCTTTTTTCTTTCTTTTCCCCCTTTTCTTCTTTCCTTCTTTCATGCTTGCCTGCTGGCTTGCTTGCTCGCCTCGCCTCGCCTCGTTTCGGTCCTGCGTTATGCTGCCTTCGAGCCAGATCTTTCTTATTCTTTTCCTGTGCTGTGCTGTGCTCTGTCTTGCCTTGCCTCGCCTTGCCGGGAGGCGAGGGAGGAAGGCCGGCGGAGCTTCCCAGCCCCGGCGCACGGGCAGTCAGTCCCACGGCGCCGGCGCTGCGGAAGGGCCCCTACCTCAGCCCGAGCGCGATCGCGAGTCGGGGACCGCGCGCGCGCCGGACCCAGAGGGGACCCCCGCCGAGGATCTCGCACAGTTCATGCCGCTGCGGGAGCTCCGAGCCGCGGACCCGCGCCCTGTGAACCGCCACAACATGCGCAGGACAGAGGGGGGGAGGGATCGACGAGGGTCGACCGTCCATTCATCACTCCATCCATCCATCCACCATGGCCATTTGTTCAGCCGACCGACCGACCGACCGACCGACCGACAGGCCGGGCAAGCATGCACACAAAAGCACGCAGGCCGGAACCAGCACAGCGTCGCCATGGATTCACAGTCCGAGCAAGCAAGCTTCGCATCGCGGCGCTCCGACCGTCGGGGGCGGGACTGTCCGCTTGGGCGCGAACGTGCCCAGGAGGCGCCGCGCCATCTTGGCCGTGGCGAGCGGCCGGCCTTCTCTCCCTCCCGACGGCACGGCTGCTGCACTGCTGGAGCCAGGTCCCCGAGGTGGAGAGGGAAAGAGGACGCGCGCTGTCCCGGCGGCGTTCGTGCGCCGGAGACAGGTCTCGAGCCGTCTTGGCGGCCGAAGCTGCGCGGGCAGGCGGGCGCCTGTGAGGCGATTGTGATGTGACCAACGGAAGGCGCCGGCGGATGTGACTTGAAAAGGCGTTTTTGTGAGGTGAGGCGAGGCAAGGCGAGGCGGGGCGATGGGGGCGAGGCAGCGAGGCCGTTGCTTGAATTTGCGCTGCTTAAGTTTGTTTTTTTCTTGCGTTGCTTTCAAGTTGCTTGGCAGCGGGCTTGAGCAGGCGAGGGACGAAGATTTGTCCTGACTGCCTGCCGATTCGGACCGAATGGCTGCTGGCGCTTCTTGGACGAGGGGAAGTTGTTCAGAGCGCGGGCGAGACTCGAATCGAGCGACGAGTCAAGTCGCTGTTGGGCTTGCTCTTGTATGG
Organism: Aurantiochytrium sp. KH105; assembly: GCA_003116975.1. Classification (NCBI taxonomy): domain Eukaryota; class Bigyra; order Thraustochytrida; family Thraustochytriidae; genus Aurantiochytrium; species Aurantiochytrium sp. KH105. Next base: position 604,166 of record BGKB01000008.1, read on the forward strand.
TGCTAATGATCCTGAATCTGCACAGCCAGCTCGAGTCAGTTCGTCGTGGCGACTGGCAGCCAGCATACTTAGTCAGTCTAAGAGGCGACATCCTTCGACGCTAACGAGCTGCTATTTTCTCCTCGTCTTGACGCCTTTTGTCAATTTCTCAAAGCCACCGGGGCTGGGACTAAGTTCAAACACAAGGAGAAGAAGAAGAAGTTAAGAAAGCTGCCTGCACGCGTTCAAGTCCCCGTCCAACTGCCCTTACTCCTTTGGCTCCCTTCGCCAACCAACTTGGTTGGCCGTTCTTTTTCGTCGAGCTCCGCCACTGTTTGCCTCTCTCCAGCAAGGTTGGACAGCGTGGCAAACAAGCGAGCGAACGGCCGGCCAGCGGCCAGCGGCTCGACCTCCGGACTCGTCCCAGCGCAACCGAGTGCGCAAGGCGTACGGTGCGCGAGCCATCGCGCAAGTATGGCACGCACGGCACGGGGCGTCTCGTCTCGCCTCGTTCGTGTGGGCTTTCAGTTCCTTTTTCGTTCCCCTTTCATCCGCTTGCACCTTCTTTCCTTTCCTTTCCTTTCCTCGAACTTTTTTTTCTTTCATTTCATTTCATTCCAATTTCTTTCGCACTGTCGCGCCAAGTCTCCCCCCCCCTTGCGACGCGCTGGCGCCCTCGACGCCGCAAGAAGCCCGATCGGCGAGGGACCGACCGACGCACCACCTTTGCCTTGGCCCTCGCCTTTGCAGCCAGCCAGCCAGACCGCACTCCCGCTCGCGCTGCTTCCAGCCCCGCCTCATCACAGAGCGGGACGTGCTCAGCCCGACTCTCGCTCGGAGCAAGGCGGGGCTGGGCTCACCGAAGCAAGGCTTTATTAAAAGGGCAGGCAGGGCTCCTCAGAGGTCCGCGGGTCCGGCCGGGCGGGCCTCGGCGCATGCAGGAGAGGGAGGGAGGGAGGGAGGGAGGGAGGGAGGAAGCAAGGAGGGAGCGTCCGCGCGCTTGTAGCGAAGGCTGCCTCGGCCTGGGCTGCGTTGGTTAGCTCACATAAGCTTGGGGCCCGGTCTGTCGTGTTGCGGGCTCGCACGTGGTGCGTGAAAGACAGGCAGACAGACCAGGCTGGCTGTGGACAGCGTGGCGAAAGACGCGAGGGTCGAGATCGCGCAGCTGCAGCGCGCGAGGCCGCCTCGGCGCCATAACCTCCCTCCGCGCGACGCAGCGCAAGGCCGGCGAGGTCGGCCATATTCTCCGCCCCTCGCATGGTCGGCTGAGGCCCGTCGCAGCGCGAGAGAGGAGAGCGAGCGGCGGAGTCAAGGCCGTCCGGCCCGCGCAAAAGGGGGCAGGTGGGACAAGGACAGAATTCCTTCGCGCATGCACACACGCGTTCGGACATGCATGCGAGCATGCCTGCATGCATGCGAGACCGCAGCTGCGTGCTCCCTGCGTTCCTGCCGGGACCGGCCGCGCGGGCCGGCCGCATGCTGGAGCCAACCGCCGCCGGGGAGCGCCGCTGAGCAGGCGGCGCGGCGGCGGTAGGCGGCCCTGCGCGGAGGCAGTTTGGCAGGCTGGGTCAGGCTGGCACGGTCCCGTCGGTTCACACCTCCCACATCTGTCTTTCATCGCACACACGCGGTCAATCAATCCTTCAATCAACCAATCAATCGATCAATCAACTGGCTGATCCACCCATCCATTGATTGATCAAGACCCCATCCATCATCCATTGTTCGCCCGGTCAGGCAGGCAGGCAGGCAGGCAGACAGGCAGACAGGCCGCCAGCTGCGGTACCGAGTGACGAGCGTCCTCGTTCTGTGTCGCCTCGCGCCGCTCGGGTGGTTTGTGTCAGCCGCGAGAGCAGTTAGGTAGACCTGGCTGGCAGCGACAACTGCGAGTGCGTGCGGCGGCTGGAAGGATGCGCGAGCCAGCGAGAGGCGGCGCGAGAAGTCTTGCTACGACGGCGGAGGAAGGGATGGAGGGAGGGAGGGAGGAAGGAAGGAAGGAAGGAAGGAAAGGAGGGTGTGTTGGCGCGATGGCGCGATGAGCCCGGTCCCACCTCGTTTGGCCGGAGGCTGAGCAGCCAGGCTAGCTCGCCAGCCCCTCGCGGTTTGAATTCCTGCTTGCTTTGATGAAGATTTTTTGAGTTTGCTGCGTTTAGGTAGATGGCGATGGTGACTGCTGGCGAGAGAGGGGGGCAGGCAGGCATGCGGGTACGCGTACGTGCGTGCGTGCGTGCTTGACTTGAATCGCAGGAAGGACGCGGCGCACGTGGGCGAAACTCATTTTAAATCATTCATTCATTTGTTCTCTATCAACTATTCTTTCTTCTGCCTTTTTTCCCTCCCCCCCCCCCCCTCTGGCGACTTGTTTTCGTTTCTGCGAGCACTGTGTGTCCGAGCGTCGGAGCAGCGGAGCTCTCGTTGGAAGGTAGTAACCCCGCAACGACGCAGGCAAGGCCGACCGACCTAGGCTCCGGCCGTGCTTGGCCGCCAACCAGATCGGTGCCACCGTCGCAGATCGACACGAATCGCCACCGATGCATTCGTCCCATCCTCTTCCCTCCCCTGCCCGTCCGTCGCGGCCTCGCGGTGGCGTGACGTGGCATGGCGCGGCCGTGCGGACTGCCATGAATGAATGGCGAATAGATTAGAGTTGATTAGGGCCAGTGACCTGTTGGACCTCACTCGTGTCGATCTTACCTCCAACACCACGACACGGCACGACACGCCACGGCACGCCACAACACAACGCGACACGACACGACACGACATGTCACGACATGCCATGACGTTCGATCGATCGATCGATCGATTAATTCAACAAAGATGCGACGCGGTGATTCGTCTCGCGCCCAGCAGCCAGCCAGCCAGCTGGATAGTGCCTGGCCGCGCGGAGGCGTCGCCTCCAACCAGAAAGTCCGAAAGGCTCGCTAAAGTCATGTTTTCCCACCCCTGCGGCAACCTGTGAGCGAGCGTGAAAGCATGAGCAGCCAGCCACCACCACTGCCAGCCAGCAGGCCGGCCTCGAGCCAAATGTCAGCCCAGGTACTGGCCACTTCTGCATTAATTAATTAATAGCGGCCAAACTGAATGGCAACCGCCGCACATCGCAGGTAGCTCCGGTGCGCAGATCGACCGACTGCTCGTCCCACCCATCAGCCCTCCGCAGCCGCGCGCACTTACTCGCACTCACTTTCTCGTCCCTTCGCTGGTCGGTTGGTTGGCTCGATCCTTCGTACGTTTGCTTTGTTCGCTCCCTCCTCCCTCGCTCACTCGCGCGCTGCTGCGGCTGCGAAGCGAGGCCGGGCTTCCGACCCTCGCTTCCGCGCTTGTTCAGGCGAGAGAGGCGCGTTAACGCGTGCCCGGAACTCAAACGAGGCGACTCACTTGCGGCGGTTGGCAGCAGGCTGCTCCGAGACATTGCGTAGGTACTACGGGCTGGGCGGGCGGACCCTGAGTAGTACGGGGTTCGCTGCCGTGCGCGCATGCCTCCGAGCGTGTTTACGTGCGCGCGTTGCCACGAATGAACCAAAGGTCCGCACGAAAGAAAGAAAGAAACAAAGAAACAAAGGACGAACGGACAAAGAACCAGCCTGCGCACAAAGATATTTTTTTGTTGAAAAGTTTTTTGTTTTTTTGTAAAAAAATAAATAAAAATCCGACGTTGAACCAAGAATCGAAGGCACGAACCAACGAAGCGACGCACAGACGATCTGGCTGTGCAGCCTGTCAGTTAGCTGCTGGCTGCCCTACCATTGGCGGCCGATCGATCGATCCATCGACGCAAGGCAGCCCCGCGACACACACGCCCCACTCACTTCTCCACACGCGCACTGCACCGCGGTGATCGTGCCTGTGCGTGCCAGCCAGCTGCTGCTGCTGCCTTCCTTGCAAACCAGGAAGGAAGGAAGGAAGGAAGGAAGGAAGGAAGGAAGGAAGGAAGGAAGGAAGGAAGGAAGGAAGGTCGACCATGGCGCGGCGAAGTGCGAGTGAGCGCGCGAGCGAGCGAGCAGCGTGCGTGCGTGCGAGTTGCCCCGTTTCTGCGAGTAGTTGCGAGCTTCGAGGCACCCGCACGGCCAGCCGGGTCAACCGTCCATCGACGCCGCCATTTGTTTGTTTATTCGCCCCGCCGCCCGCCCGCCCGCCCGTCCGTCCGTCCGCACGCAGCCATCCGATTGGTCCGGGCGGCCTCGCGCGCGGGCAAGGCCGGAGTCCGAGACGCGGCCGCGGTCGACGTGCATGCGGGAGCGCCCTCCGGCGGCATCCCGCTGATTGCTTCGGTATTTCGGAGTGAGCCAACAAACGAACAGAGACCAGCGGCGAGGAGGAGACCCTCCCGTTCCAGAGAAGCCAAGGCGATTCCAGGCGAGGCGAGGCGAGGCGTCTTCCTCCGAGCCGTCCGGGCCCGGTCGTCGACCGGGGCATTTTTGCATTCCTGCATGCATGGATGCAGGAGTGTGCATGAAAACGGCGCTAGGGACGCCTGCCTGGCTGGTCCGCCAATTGTGGCCGATGGAATAGGTGTCGTGAGCGCCGTGGCAGTGATTCCTTTTGTTCATTCTTTTCATGGCCATGAAAGCAAGCAAGCAAGCAAGCAAGCAAGCAAGCGACACATGAAGAAAGCAAACGACTAACCGAAAGAAATCATGGTGGATGGCGCATCGCGCGGACGCCACGATCAATCGATTGATCTACTCCAAAAACACGATCGAGCATCCTCCAATTTTATCTGCAGCTGCCACTGCAGCTGCCGAGCAAGCAATCTATCTTTCTATCTACCACTATTTGGCCTGCTTGGCGATGGAGCGCGTCTTTCACAGTCGCAAACCTGACTTGAAGTGAAACAAATTGCAGTGGCGAATCCACGCAGCTAGCATTCGTGCCTGGAACCGTTCGTGTCTGTCCGCGGCAGCTGCAGCGCAGCGCGGAACGCAGACGGTGCTGGCTGGCTGGGGACGGACGCTCCGGTTTGGGGAAGGATGGCCAAGTGGAACCGCCCGTGAGGACACGTCTCGTCGCGACAAGGTGCTGGTCGACTCGATCCCTCGATCTGTCGATGCGTCGGTCTCGGCGATGCTGCCTTCGTCAGCCATGTCTCCTCGCAGCGTCTGTTTGTTTGTCTGTCTGTCTGTCAGTCTGTCTGTCTGTCTGTCCGCGTCTTCGCCCCACATTGCCTCGCCTAGCTGCGCCAGTGCTCGTGCCGCGTTCAGGCAGTCCCCGACCGGGAGCGGGGGGAGATCAGGGGGAAAGGGAATCGAAAAGGACACGCGACCGACCGACTGGCAGGGACGGCAGCGGCCAGACAGGCCCGCAAGTGGCTGCGCGCGGCGTTCCGGCGCCGCGGCGATGCAGCTGCGATTCGAATCGTGGCTCCACTCGTGTCAGCATCGCGCTTGCTCGCTTGGGTGCTTGTGCACTTGCTTGCTCGCTTGCTGCGGCTGTCTGGCTGACTGACCTAGGTTGATCCTTGATTTTATTTGCGGCCTGCCTGCCTGTCTTTCGTACTTCGGTCCCACCTGCGCCGTGCTGTGTGAAAAATACATGTATTCACCACAGCACGTGTGCCAGCTGTGGCCCAGTCCACAGCCGTTCGACAACCCTGCCTGTCTGCCTGCCTGTCTATCTCTGGCTGCTTGTTGGTTGGTTGGTTGGTTGGTTGGTTGGTTGGTGGACCGTGGCGGACGCGCCCCGTCAGCTCAAAGAATAGCAACCAGCCCCATGGCCAGGACCCGCCGGAGGCACGGACAGCGGCGGCAGACAGCTTTGTTCGAGGAGAGTCACGCAGGCCGGGCAGACGGCACACGTCGACGGGGCGCAGCGAGGAACAGTGGCAGGCAAGGGGCGGCGATCGACGGACGGCAGCTACAGCTACCATGGCTACAGCTACTGAAAGGAGTATCCAGACGAAAAAGAAGCAAGGAAAATGGAAAGCGAAGGAAAGAACGAAAGTAGGTAGTAGGTATACTATACCTATACCGTATACAAGTAAAAAAATGAAAACGAAAACGAAAACGAAATCGAAAACGAAAAGAAATCAGAAAATAGAAGGAAAAGGGAATAGAAAAATAGAAAAGAACGAGAGGAAGATAAGATTGGCTGTGAAATAAAACAGGGAATCGCGCGCAGGTGCGACGCAGCAAGCGATGTGAGCGAGATGTGAACCACGCCAGCCGAGGCAGGCGTGCCGGCGGACACTGCATCGACATTTTTTGGCGGTTGTCGGCTGGATGCGGCCGGGCCGCCTCGCTTCGTCTTGCTTTGTGCGTAACGTGTCGCTCGCGTGATCACCGATCGGCCCTCGCGGCCCCAGCGAGCAGCAAGACAGTCCATCCGCCTTCGAGCAGCCACCGCCGGATGCGGACGCGATCTCAGCCATAGACGAAGAGCAAGGTCAAATTGAATCAAGCCAAGTCAAATCAATTTGATCCAAACTAGCGTTTAAAAAAAAAAAAAAAGAATGAAAAAGCCGAGAGCTCTTTCGTTTCTGGTCGGCTGGCTGGGCGAGTGGTGGCTGCGAAGCTGTTTGAAACAACCGCCACTCGTTCTCCTCGACGAAAATCCTTTTGCCATCCCTTGCTCCCTCCGTTTTCCCCCTCCTGCGCTTTCGCGCTTTCTCTCGCCTTCTGCCTGCGAACGACCACGAGCGGCTGCTCCCGATCCCCGCTTGCTCGATGCCTCCCTCCCTCGCTCGCTCTCTTCCTCGCCGCGCCTTCGGGAAGCCCTTCGCGGGCAGAAGGAGAGGAAGAGGCTTCCCGCGCGACGTCCGCGAGGCCGTTTGTTTATGTGCGCATCGAATCTCTGACTTGCTGGCTCGCGGAGGCGGCAGCAGCGACGGACCTGGAGGCGCAGCTGGCTGCACTGCAGCGCGCAGAGAATGAGAGCAAGAGGAAAACGAGGAAGGGGCCGACTGTGAAAGACGCGCACGGCGAGAGCACGGATGGATGATGCGATGGATGAATCGGGAAGGCAAAGGCAGCGGAGGAGGAAGACGACCAATTTGCCTGGCGATGGACGTCCGGCCGGCCGGTCGATCGCCAGTGGAAACGGGCTTCCTGTCCTACTCTACTACAACAGCACGTCACGGCAGGGCATCCGGGCTTCGTGGGCCGGACGCTTACTGTGTCGCGGAGCGACAGGTAGTTCCTAAGGTAAACACGAACAACCCCGCTAGGTGGGTCGCAGTTTTCCTGGGAAAACAAGAGCAGCTCGCGCAAGCTTGGGCTGGCGACAGGGCATTCACAACCGCCGGGCGCAGAGGCGCAGCCAAGGCGTGAGGCAAAGACGAGCTGCTGCCGCAAACGACGCACTTGTGTCGTCCTTGCGCGGTGGCCAATACCGCGCCAGTGAGTCGCAAAAGCTGTCAAATCTCGAAATTCGTCTCGTCTGAAATGGCGCAACACTATCAAAAGATCTTACAATTCGCGCAAACTCGCATGGCGCCTGCAAATTTTTTAAGAATGCACGACTTCCGCAGCTGCGACGCGGGGGCGGCCAGTTCGACGTCGCGCGGAGCTACGCTGCCCCTGCGTCCGTCTGTCTGTTTGTCTGTCTGTCGGTCTATCTGGCTGGCTCAGACCGACTGGCCGACCGACCCACCACCACGCCCAGCCCGCGCAGTTTGCAAGCAAGCGAGTCCTCTTACGCAGCAGCGAACCGCAGCAGAGAGCACGCTCGGCACAGGGTCTCTCGTCTCGTTCCGGAAGGCGCGCTCACAGTCGCGGGCCCGGGGCTTGCTGCTTGCTTGCTGCTTGCTGCTTGCTTGCTCTTGCTCTTGCTCTTGCTCTTGCTCTTGCTCTTGCTCTTGCTCTTGCTCTTGCTCTTGCTCTTGCTCTTGCTCTTGCTCTTGCTCTTGCTCTTGCTCTTGCTCTTGCTCTTGCTGGGGCTGCGCAACCTGAACGCGCTCGCATGTCGCGGAGGGTTGGTGCCCCGGAGGTCGGTCCGCGCTGCCTGCGAGGCCGTCTTCCCCACGCCCGTTGCGACCAACGGCCGGGCTCGAAGCGCTTCCCGAGGGGGCGAGGCTTCCCGGCGCGGCAGAGTGGCTGGCTGGTTTGTTCGTTCGTTCGAGCGGGCTGGGGGTAGAGTTCGTTGGTTGCCTCACAGGAGACGCGAAGCCTCGGAGCGAGCCCGTCGAACCGGCCGGCGGCGAAAGAGGAAAACTTGCTCTCTCCCTCGCGCTCGCTCGCGCCGCGTTCAACCCACCCTTGGCAAGTACGCAAGCAAGCAAGCAAGCAAGCAAAGTACAGCAAGCAAAAGCAAAGTAAATCAAGCAAGCAAGCAAGTATCACTCGGCACTTGGATTTTAAAATCAAGTTGGGAAGCCAGCGAGCTAGGAGCGAGCAAAGGCCTCGTCTCTGGGGCCTCGTCTTGGCCTGTTCGTAAATCGATCGACTGTCGTCACGATCCCTGCTTGCTTCCGTTTGCTTGCTGCGCTTCCGGGCTTGCTTCCCTTGCTTGATTCCGTTTGCTTTCGTTTGCGTGGCTTCGGCTTCCTTGATCGCTCGTGCTCACCCGTCCACACCTTTGCAATGGCAAGTGGCGCCAGGGTAAGCGAGCCTTGTATCTTTCGTTCCACTCTCGGGCTCGGTTGTGCAGAGCGCGCGCTTCGCGTCCCGGAGAAAGCCTCGGCGAGGCAGGCGAGCCACCGTTGCTGTCAGCCGCCACGGCCAGCTTTCAGCTGGCTGGCCGCAACCGGCCATCGCTGCCAAAGAGCCGCGACCACGCCCCGCCCCGCCCCTGACGATGGTGTTGTCTTGCCCTGCTAACCCTGGCTGGGACAGCTGGGACAAAAGCCTTGGCGCGCCCGCAGCCGAAAGTGCAGCTGCGGGGATGGGGATCCGCACAGCGGGGAGAGGCGGAGAGGCGAGGAGAGAGAGTGCATGGTTCTTGCCATACCGCCGCGGCGGCGAGACGAGTCCGGCCGTCAAGGTAATTCAATTCGTGCGTGGGTGTTGATCGCGGCGGCGGCTGGGAAGCGATCGCTCGATCAAATGGTTGATTGGTTGGTCGGTTGCCATTGGTTGGTTGGTTGGTTGCCAAACGTATGTCTGACGGGGGAGTGAACAGTGTGCGGAGGCGAACAGGCCGGCACAGAGGGAGAGAAAGGAGAAGAAATTCGAAATTTTGAAGTGAGGAGCAGTAAGATCAAGTGGTAGACGACGTGGCAGTGACCATGGTGAGTGGCATGCATGCATGCATGCATGCATGGTCTGCGAGAGAGAGAGAGAGAGAGAGAGAGAGAGATTGCGCCGGAGTGCTGCCTGCGGCGAGTCTGTCGGTCGCTGCGGCGAATCTGGCGGGCGGACGGTCTTCGAAAGCCACGGCTGCCGCCGTGACTGCGAGGGCGGTGAAGAACGCAGCGAAGTGGCCGGCGCTGTAGTAGGGAGGGGGAAGCAAGCGACGCACAGAAAGACAGAGAGAGACGGATGATCACAAGTTTTGGATGCGGCGTGCGGCCACCTCCACTGTCCACGCACAACACGGGCAGGACGTACGTACTACGTACCTAGTACTACGTACGTACGCGCGCACGAACGTGGGCACGAAAGCCTGGGCAGCGCGCTCGAAGGCGGCACGACGACCGGGCCTCGTCAGGACGCGTTTTTGCGCAGCCACCTACATGCATGGGTGCATGGATACATGCATGCTTACATGCATTGCGTGCATGGCCGTGCCTGCCTCTTGACGCGATTCGCGGCTACGACCTGGTCTGACCCGAGGCGAACGCGTGCCGAGGTGGGCGGGCGGGCGGGCGAGGGAGGGAGGGAGGGGAAGGAGGGAGGGAGGGAGGGGGCAGCGAGCAAGTAGCCATGGTAGATGGATGGTTGATTGGGGGCAGGTGGATAGATGGCGGCATCCGATTGGCCAGGGCCTCTGCACAAGCCGCTGCGTCTGCTCTCCGGGCCTTGATTGACCTGAAAGACACCGCGTTCTTTCCCGACTCCGTGCAAAGCTCTTCTTCCTCCGAGCAATTTCTTTTCTTTTCTTTTCTTTTCTTTTCTTTTCTTTTCATTTCCATTCATTTTTTAACTTAAAAAATTCTTTTATTTTTATTCTCTCGCCTTGTGTTCTTTTCCGCGTCGTCCCTCTTTCCCCTCCTTTTTTTTCTTTTTTCTTCTTTCTTTTTCTTTCTTTTCTTTCTTTTTCTTTTCTTTCACCTTTTTCTCTTTCCTCTTTTCTATTCTTTTCGATTCTTTTCGATTCTTTTTTTTCGTGCGTTCTTTGTTTGTTGCTTGCGCGTGGCAGTTCGTCTGGCAGGTGGGGGCTGGTCGGGCTCCGCGTCGCCGCTGTTCACTTGCGTCGTCTCCCTCCTCCCTCCCTCCCTCCGCACGCTCGCTCGCTCGCTAGCACGCACGCGTCCCTCGCACGCTCGCGTGCACCCGCCCCGCCCCGCCCCGCCTCGCCTCGCCGGGATCAAGTCTTCGAGGCCACCCCGTCCGGCCCGCTGCCTGTCGCTGCCCGCCGCTCGAGCCCCGGCCGCGCGCTCTCGAGCCCCGGCCGGGCCCTGGCCGGCGGCTCTTGAGCGACTGACTACTGGCGGACGCGAAGGCGAGGCGAAGCGAGGCGCGGGATTCGTATCTTTCGCGCCCCACCTCCCCGCCGAGCCAACCAACGAACGAACGAACGAACAAACAAACGAACGAGCGTCGTGGGAAGCGCCGGGGCAGCGCAGACCCGCGGCGATGGAGCAGAGAGCTGCGTTCCGGCTGGAGTGCTTCTCCTCGTCGGAGGGGCCGGGAGGAGGGAGCTGCAGATCCAGGGAGGGCGCGAAGGTGAACGAAGGAAACGAAAAGAAAGGGAAGGAGGAGAGAAGAAAGTGAAAAGCGGTAGGAAGAAGCGCAGGAAGCGACAGACAGGAAGAAAGAAAAGAAAGCAAATGAAAGAACGCGCGCCAAGGGAGGAAGGAAGGCAAGCACAAGAAGCAACCAACCAAGTGACGAGACACGGGCATCGATCTTCCCTTCTTTCCTCTTTTCCTCCTTTCCTCGACTCGATCGTGCCGCGCGTGTCGCGCCGACCGGGCTCGCCCGCGCGAGGCGAGGCGAGGCGAGGCAGGCCGGTCCCACCCAGCGAGCCGCCATGCCCTGCTGCCCGCCTGCCTGCCAAATGCCTGCCAAATGCGTGCCAAATGCGAGGTGGCGCGCGGCCGCCATGACACGCACGAGCTCCGGAGGGAGGGAAGCGGCGGGAAAGGGGCTGCGCGTTGCGCGGGACGGCCTTGTCCACGGTCTCGCGCTCCTGTCCCGGGCCTGAGGGCGCGGATCCGGGACGCGGCGCGACGCGAAGCGGAAGCGAAGCGAAGCGCGCGAGAGAGAAAGGAGAGAAGGCCAGCCAGGCCAAAGACGGGAAAAGAAAGGGCAGCGGGGAGAGAAAGAAACGGGAAAAAAGAAGCGGGCGATGCAGGAGAGGAGGAATCGAGGTGAATCACATTGCAGAGCAGAAAGAAAGAGCAGAAAGAGCAGTCGGAGAAAGAAAAGAAGAGCACCCACCGCGGCGTGATTCGGAGCGACGAGGTGCGGGTTGAGGGGGAGCCACGCCGGTCTTGCTTGCTCTCTCGCTTGCTTGCTTTCTTGCTTGCTTGCTTGCTTTGTTTTTTCTCTCTGCTCTGCTCTGCTCTGCTCTGCTCTGCTCTGGGTTGGTTTCTTGGTTGGAGAGAGAGCGGGTCGCTGCATCGGCCGTGCGTTCGATGCGGCTCGTGCCGGACCAGGATTGGCGGCGGCGCGTGACGGAAAGCGAGCGAGCGAGCGAGCGAGCGAAGCCGAGGCACGCAAGAGAGGCAGGCAAGGCAAGCAGCAGGGCAGGGCGTTTGAACAGACGATCACGCGAACGACCTGTGCGGGTCTGCGCACGTCCGTGCGTACGTACGGGGGACAGGGCCGGCGAGGCCCAGGCGGAGAAGCAGGAGAGGCGAGGACGGTAGGGCTAGCTGGGGCCCGGTCGCGGTCTGAGGTATGGGCGCGCAAGAGGAGCGGCGGCGACGGGCAGCGGCCACGGCCAACTAAGGCCCGCGCCGCGTCTGCAGCTGCAGGCAGTGCAGCGCAGTGCAGCGCAGCGCAGTGCCGCGCAGGCAGCCAGGTTGGTCGTGTCGCACGTGCCGCGGGCGCACCCCACATCGGGGCGCGAGGCCGCAGCTGGGGGGCTGGGGGGCTCCACATCTGCGGCGCAGGAAGGCATACTCACTTATGGCGCCCCGGGTACCTGTAAGTTGCGGCGCAGGTAACGCCTAGAGCGCGCTGGCCTTTTCGAGTGCGCGCTTCGAGTGGCAGCGGCCGCCACAGCACGAGAGGGAAAAGCGAGGCAGAGCGGAGCACAGCAGCAGCAGCCAATCAACAGGGCAGAATAAACAACGCAAAATGAAGCGGAATCGAGCAGAGCAGGGCGAGTATCGGGCGTCGAATTCGGGGCGGGCGGGCAGGGAGGGAGTGGCAGCAGAGCGGCCGAAGGGAGGGAGAAAAGGGGAGGGAGGGACAGAGAATGGCGAGATCGCAGGCGAGACAGCGCAGCGCGGCGAGCAGAGGTGGAGTTCGGAGGCGGACAGGGACGGCAGGCGAAGAGTCTACGGAGGAGCGCACGTGACGGCGGGGCAGGCGAGAGGTTGCGGAGTGGCAGCGGCGAATAGTGAAATGACACAGGGGCCGTGTCGCATCAGCATCGCGTGCACTGCACGCAGCAGCTCCGGCGCGTTTACGTGCATAGTGTAAGGTCTCCCATTTTTTCCCTTGCAGTGCCCATGGCCGTGCAGATGGCGGCTCGGTTCGCTCTTGAGAGTTCGTTTCCGACTCGTTCACGGTCGGCTGGTCGAAAAGCAGACGCTCGGCGAGCCAAAGAGCTGGCGTCCCTGCCTCGCTTTCGTGCGCCCAGGGTCGTTCGGCCAGCATTGCACGCGGCAGCAGCAACGTAAATGGCAGCAAGGCCGTCCATGCGCATGCCCGCCGCCGGAAGAAGAACTTCTACCGCAAACATCCAGCAGCTGCAGCAGCGAGGTAGTCAGCGGCCAGCGCGGAATGAGTGCGCCTCGTGTGGAACGGCTGGGCAGACGAGATGCGCACGCGGCGGTGGCGGTTGTTGTATAGTCTTGCTGCTGTTCTGGCTGGCTGTGGCTGTTATACAGTGGACGTTGCCGTTGTCGGTGTTGTTATTGTTGTTCTTGCAGAGAGTGTTGCAGTCGCAGCTTCGGGCAGCAAGAGCGGCAGCGGAGCGTGCAAGGAAGGAAGGGGCGGCTGCGGCGCGGTCAGAGGTCCCGAGTTCTCAATCCAGCCGCGAGCGATCGGTCTCCGTTCCTCCCTCCACCTGTCGCGCCAGGGCACACGGCGAGTGGCCGGCGACGAGCGAGGGAGCGAGCCTCGTTTGGAGCTGCCCCCCGCGACCGGCTGGCTGGCTGAATGAATGAAGGAATGAATGATGTGGCGGCAGCCAGAATGAGTATGTGGCGACCCCTTCCAACACAAGTGAGTTGGAACGCGCCGGGCGGCCAGCCACTGCCAGCCACAGCCGACGCTTCCATCCAGGTAGCCACGACTCTAGCTGGCCAACCGTCGATCGGGCTTTGTTCGTGCGTGTGTAAGCGCAGCGCGTAAGTTAGGGGGGGGGGGGCAAGGGGGGAGAGAAGGCTAGTTAGGATGGGGGGTATTGAAGGGAGGTGGAGGGAGAGGCCTGCACGCCGCATCGACGAGCTTGATGATTGGAAAAATAAATGGAAGAAAGAAAAGAGAGAACGAGACAAAGAAAAAAAATGAATGAATGAATGAAGGGAACAAAAAAAGAGGAGCAACAAGAAGAAAAGAAAAAAGAAGAACAAAATGTGGTTGAAGGCCCAATACATGGTTTGTTCGTTCTCGTTTTCTTTTTCCCTCCAGTTCGGCAGCCAATCGCGCCATCCATGTCTCCATGACTGACAAGGTAAGGAAGGTGTACATCATCAAAAAAAAAAGATGGAACATTCTCATTTTTCCTGGCTGCAAATAGTCGTCACTTCGTCTGCGACGAACGACACGACACAACCGTCAGACAGACAGACAAACGGACCTTAAAAGTCGACCTCTTCCTCGCCGTCATCCTCGTCGCCAAGAACCTTGCGCTTCTTTGCCGCCGGACCCTCCGGCTCTCCACTATCATCCTTCTTTTCTCCGCCATTCGCGGCGTCCTTGCCGCCAGCATCGTCGTCATCATCATCGTCGTCATCATCATCATCACCGAAAAGTTCCTTCTCGTCATCGTCATCCTCTTGCTGTTTCTTTTTTGCAAGCTCGGCCGCATCCGCATCGGCATCGGCGCTCGCGGCAGGAGCAGCGGCCGCAGCATCCGCGTTCGCACCACCCACGCGAAGCCGCTTCTTGCCTGCACGAGGCTTCTTGCCCTTGCTCTTGGTGATGCGCTTCGACGTCACCTTCTTGCCCTTGCCGTCGAGATTCTTGCGCTTCTTGCTGGACTTCTTCGCAAGCTTCTTGCCATCCGCACCGCCCGCCTCGTCGTCGGAAGACTCCGATTCGCTCGATGACGACGAAGACGAAGAAGACGAAGAAGACGAAGAAGAAGACGACGACGAAGACCCCTCGTTGTCGGACACGGGCGAATTGCCCGCGAGATCGTTTGTCGCCTCGGCCTTTTTGCTGCCACGCTTGCGCCCAGCCGCCTTCTTTTGCTGCTTTTGCGCCTGCTCCTCCTCGAACTTGCTCCGAATCTCCTCCAGCTTGGCAGCCTGCTCACGCAGACGCTCCGCATGCAATCGTTCCTCTTCCTTGCGTAGCTCCGCCGCGCGCAATTGCGCCTCGCGCCGCGCCTCCTCTTGCTGCTTCATGCTCTCCTTGACCGACATGAGCTGTTTCTCTTCGTCCTCCTGACGGCCCTTCTCCAGCATCACGTACTTGCCAGAATTCGTCACAAGTTTCGCCACGGCCTTGACGCGCGTCTGCGACGAGCGCGCGCGGATCGTACCGTCGCCCCGTGGCGCGCGATCCTGCACTGGCCGCCGCCACGCCGGGACGTCGGGTCCATCTTCATGCAGGCTTTCTACGCCGCCATCTTGCTGGCCCGCATCCTCGTTCCCTCCGCCAGCAGCGGCGGCATTCTTCCAGTCCATGGCAAAGTACGCCTTGTTCTGCGCCGTGGGCTTGCCGCGACGTGGCGAATGCGGCGGCTGCAGGTACAGCTCCTTTTTCGCACCGTCCTGCTGCTGCTGCTGCTGACCCCGTGAACCGTCCTCGACACGCTCTCGCGTCAGCGCGAGCCACTTGTGAATATCATGCGCAAGCTCGAAACCAGAAACCGCACGCAGCACTCGCTGCAGAGACCGCGTCTTGGTGTCCTCGCACGTTTCCACACCGTGCTCAATCAACAGCTCCGCCATGTTGTAGCGCAGAGCGAGATTGCCCGGATCCAGATACATGGCCTTCACCAATGCAGACTGCGCATCACTATACTTGCGCGCACACATGTACGCGTTCGCAAGGTACAGCAACAACTCTGTGTCGTTGTCCAACTTGAAACGCTTCATGCACTGCTGGTACAGCGAAGCCGCCGTCTCATACCGCCCCTCCTCCACGGCAACGTGCGCCAAATTCACCCACACTGACGAGTTTGCCGCATCGTCCGGCTCGCGAAGCTTTTCGAGCAACGAGCGCGCCTGCTTCACATGGCCTTGCGACGCAAGAACCACAGCCATGCCATTTGCAGCATACACGCAGTTCGGATTGCCGTCCAGGATCTTCTCGTACCAGTTCTTTGCAAAGTCAACTCCCTTGCGCCAGCTCGAGGCATTCCGCTGCCGCTGGCTCGCGCCACCCACCTTGCGCAGGGCATCATTTGCAATCGAAAGCTTGGCATACACATCATATGCGCGCTCAGACTTGGCCTCTTTGCGTTTTAGCTGGTTCAGCTTGTTAAAGGCATCCTGTGCCTTGCCATGCTCGCCTCGCTTCGTCAGCAAACGACCCAAGAGCGCGAGCGCGTCCCCCGCTGCCGTCGTCGTCGATGCGGCCGCCTGCTCGTACAGCGAAATCGCCTCACTCCACCGACCGTGCCGTTCCGCCATCTCGCCACGCCGCAGCAATGGCTCCGACAGGCGCGGCAGCTCCTTGTGAATCTCGCGATACAGCTCGTCAGCGCCGTCGAGATCGCCCGTGCGCTCCAGCACCAATGCAAGGTTCAGACGCAGCGTCACAGAGTCCACCTTGCTCAGCTCGTCCTTGGACTCTTCGAGACCGTTGCGAAAAGCCACCAGCGCCGCACGCACGTCGCCCAAGGCAAAGTTCAATTCGCCAACGTTGTTAAATACGTAATGCGCGAGCTGCGGCATCCCGCGCGCCGCCTTTTTGTACGCTCGCATCGCGTCCTTGAGGTCCTTGCGCTTTGGGTTATCCACCTTTTGCAACACCCGTGCCTCCTCGAGCCACGCCTCCCAGTCGCCCGGGTCGTCCTGCGTCAGCTGCCGCAGCTGCGCAAGCGCCATCTCGCGCCGCTTGCCACGGTGATGCAGCCATGCAAGCATCAGCCGCGTGTCGCGATCGTTGCGGAACTCGGGCTGGCGCAAAATCTCTTCGCCCAGCTGGATTGCCTTGTCCGGCGCATCGCGCGCATCGTCATCATCAGCACCTCGCTCCATCTGCCACACGCGCATTTGCATCTCGCCAAACATGGCCAGTGGGTACGACGGTACCATGCTGCGAGCCCGCTTGTAGCACTCGAGTGCCTCCGAGTACTTGGCCTTTTCCTGGTAGTACCGACCCAGAATGAAGAGCGACTCTGCTCGCACCTCCTTGTCACCCACGGCAGAGTGGTATGCTGTCTTTGCCAAGTTGGCCACGCGGTCCTTGGCCTGTGCCCCGCCTCCCTTGCTCGCACTCTGCTTCGCGCCCTTGCCGTCGGCCTGCTCGGTTCCATTGCCCGCGCCGCCAGCCTGCTTGCTGCTGTCCGCAGTGCTCTTGCGAAAGAAAAAGTGGTTCGCCAGGTGGTTCAGGGCCGTCGCATTGGTGTGCTGCAGCTCAAAGGCGCGCCGGATGCGCTGCATCGCGCGCTGGGAAAGGCTCACATCAAAGCTCTTGCTTTGCGCCTCGCCGAGCTCCAAGACCGCCAGCGCAACCAGAGCGCTCGTGTCGTCCTCGTCCACCTCGAGCGCCCGAAGAAAACATTCTTTGGCACGCTGCAGCTTTTTAAGCTTGTAGTAGCACAGACCCATGTTCACGCGCACCACGGAGCCACAGCCTGGGTGGTCCTCGAGCGCCTTGCGGTAGTCCTTGAGCGCAGCCTGGTAACGTTTTTCCTCCCAAGCGACGCCACCGCGACCCAGCATGGCCAGCAGGTGGCGGTTGTCAAGCTCTAGAGCGTCCTCAAAGTGGCCTGCTGCGGCATCGTATTCCTTCCACAGCAATTTGAGCACGCCTCGGATGGCAAGCGTCGACGCCGTCTCTTGGATGGTACTGGCGCGGACAAGCAGGTCCAGAGCATCTCCATGTTGGCTCTTGCTAGCCGTGCTCTCCATCGTTTTCGGGTCCGTCGTGACGGAGATCATGAGCGCCGCGCGCGCGTTGAGCAGATTCACGCGACCCTCGCGATCATGCTCAAATTCGCGCTCCACATCTGGTCCAGTGCCGATTTCGAGGATGCGGTTGCAATCCTCCAGCCGGCCCTGCACGTAGTACGCCACTGCCACTGCTAGCCACCGGTGCAGCGCCGCGCGCTCACCGGCCAGCACGGGCAGCAGCGCGTTCGCTGGCGGCAGGTCGTTCACTGGCACCGTTACCACCTGGTCGGTCTCGTTGCCGTCGGCGTCGCGGACGGGGATCTCTAGCACCAGGTCATTGGCGTCGTCGTCCTCGTCGTCCTCTACCGGCCCGCCTGCGGCAGCGTCCGCGGCGCGCGCGCCCGCCCTCGCGCCGCCGTTGCTCGCGGTTGTCGCGCCCGCGGCGGCGTGCTTGCCCTTGGCCGCGGCCCGCCGCACCTCCTCCTCCTCCTCCTCCTCCTCGAGGTCCGAGACCACCGCCTCCTCGCGCTCGTCGCGCGCGCCGCCGCCCATCCTGCCGCCCTCGCGCGCCGCACGCACGCACGCACGCACGCACGCACGCACGCCGCACGCAAGCCCGCACGCCCGCCGCGCGACGATCCTGCTCTGCCTGCTCTGCTCTGTTGCTCTGCTCTGTCTTGCGGCCGCTGGTCGCGCGGGACTAGTCGCAACTAGTTACGCAACTGTAGATTCTGTGAAGTCACACGTCAGCCGGGCGTGACGGGGCAAAGAAGAGAGAGAGAGAGAGAGGCGGGACGAGGAGGGCGAGAGATCGCGATCGTCGCTGCCGCGCGCGGGAGCTCCTGCGCTGCTGCGCTGCGCTGTGCTGCGCTGTGCTGGGCTCGGCGCGGCGGGGGAGGCGGGCGCGGAGGAGACGAGGCCGGACGCGCGACGCGGACTGCAGGTCGCGCCGTGCGGAGCGAGCCGTCCGGCTTCGTATCTTTCTATCCGTCGCTCGCATCGACCATTCTTCATCCGCGCCTTGAATCTCATCCTCATCCACCCTCCCATCCGCCCAGCCCGCGACCCGCGGTCCAGCCCGGGCGGCCTCGCCGCGCGGGAGGGCCCGAGGGGCCGCCGCCCGCCTCTGCGTCGCGGCGCGATGCCCGCCGAGGCCGCCGAGCCGCGGCCAGAGGCTGCCGCCGCGCAGGATCGCGCGCCCCATGCCGCCGCCGACGCTCAGGACGCAGCCGCGCGCCATGACGTCACGCCGCCCGAGNTCCGGCCCCGCCGCCGCCGCCGCCGCCGCCGAGCCCCGCGAGCCCGCGGCGCCCGCGCCCGCGCCCGCGAGCTCGCCGCCGTCGGGGTCGAGCTCGACCCCGACGAGCACGACGACCTCGACGGCGACGGCGACGGCGACGGCGACGGCGACGAGCAGGGCGGCGACAACGGACGCGGCGGCGGCGGCAGAACCGGAACGAGAGGCGGGAGACGCTGCGGAGGAGCGGACGCAGCGGGAGCGGGCGCCGGGCGCGGGCCGCGACGAGGAGCCCGCCGCGGCCGCGGCGACGCAGGGCCCAACGGGCCGCGACGAGGAGCAGCGGCGGCAGGGGAGCGAGGGGAGCAAGAGTACAGTGGCGCAGAACCGCGAGGCCGAGGACGCACGCGCGACGCGGACAGAGGAGGACAAGCGTCCTCGCGACGAGCCCGAGCGGAGGAACCGCGAGCCAGAGGCGGACCCCTCGCCGAGCCCGCGCGAGTCCCGGTCGCAGGAGGAAAAGTCCAAGGAAGTATCCAAGGCGGAAGCAGCTCCAACGGTAGAATCCGACAGGGGCATCGCGCGCGAGCCCGCCCTTGCTCATCAAGCGCAGCAAGCGCCAGAGGCCCCAGAGGTCCTCGACGAAGCCAGTCCTCCGGTCAAGGAAACATCAAAGGCTCCCGCGTCCCAAGTGGAAGAAGCAAGTCTTCCGGTCAAGGAAACACCAAAAGCTCCCGAGTCGCAGGTCGAAACAAACACTTCCGCGAGCGCCCCTGCGCCAAGTCCTGGTGGTGAAAGCTCTGCAGAACCTCTCAGGCCTAAAGAAGAGCCAAGCGTTCCAGGTTCCTCTGAATCGCACGTTGAGAACGGACCCTCGCCAGAGTCTCACATTGAAAAAACATCGTCTGCGACGACCGAACCGCTTGAATCTGCTCATCACGAGACACCCTCTTCCAACACTCTTCCACTTGACGAACATCGAGCCGAAACTGCGCCATCGCCAGAATCTCACATCGAGAAAGCTAATACGCAACCGGCCTCCAATACGCAGCCGACCTCCAACGCGCCCAAATCTCCAGTCTCGCCCGAGTCGCTCCTTGAAGAACCTGCTCCTTCGCAGTCTGTTGACGGCACAAAGCCTGCGGCATCGGCGACAGAGCAAGCGCACAAACTTAGCGCTTCACCCAGCGAGCCCAACTCTAGTAGTGCAAAGGTACCCGAGCCGCCATCGGCGGAGAAATCGAGCGACACCTTTGTGGAAGCACGCGAGCCATCAATCGTTACCGAGTCGTTCGAGGCTCCAGCACAAGCATCGTCGCCAGCCAACCGACTTGAAGAGTCTTCCGCACAAGCTCCAGAGGCTGTGAGTGCATCGGCAGCAGACGCGGCGGAGTCATCAAGCAATAATCTTGACCCTCGCGCCGAGATTTCAGAGGCCGCCGCAGCCAAAAGTACTCCAGGCCCGTCCGTCCAAAGTTTTGGCCCAGAAGGTTCCGTCGACGGAGGGGCAGCTGGAGTTGGAGCAGCTGAAGCTGAAGCAGGAGCAACTGGAGTTGGAGCAGCTGAAGCCGGAGCAGGAGCAGCTGGAGTTGGAGCAGCTGGAGTTGGAGCAGCTGGAGTTGGAGCAGCTGAAGCTGGAGCAGAAGCAACTGGAGTTGAAGCAACTGGAGTTGAAGCAACTGGAGTTGGAGCAGCTGAAGCTGGAGCAGGAGCAGCTGGAGTTGGAGCAGCTGGAGTTGGAGCAGGAGCACCTGGAGCTAGCTCGACAAGTGGACTGTCTGTGCCTCCACCGCCCTCATACGCTTCAATCCGTGCGGCCAAAGACGAGCAGGAGAGAAACGCGACAAATCCTGAGCTTGATCGACAGCAGCCGATTGACACTGCAGCCTCGAAAGCGCCCAACAACGCTTCAGGTCAGCAGCCTCCAGAGTTGAAGTCCTCACTTGTGGATACGACTGAAAATCCGTCAAGTAGCGATCCGGCTGCAGCAAGTAGCGACTCGGTTGCAGCAAGTAGCGAGCTAAAAAGCGGCGATCCAGTTGTAGCAAGTGGCGATCCAACAAGCGGCGATCCAGTTGCAGCAAGTAGCGACCCAGTCGCACCAAGTAGCGATCCAACAAGTGGCGATCCAGTTGCAGCAAGTAGCGAACCGATTGCAGCAAGTAGCGATCCAATAAGCGGCGATCCAGTTGCAGCAAGTAGCGACCCTGTCGCGGCAGAGACTTCCGAAACCAATCAACCGAGTGAAGGAGACGTTGACGAGTCCGAGGAAGAAAAGAAGAGAAAGATGGAGATGGCCTCGCCCCTCGACGACTGGGGAGCACTCGGCGCAGAATCGCCCAAGAACGCCGAGACTCCCTCACCAATCGATAGCTCGATGGAGCGCAAGTCCCCCGAGCCGATCGACATGGCATCTGAGATGGGCGCCCAGTACATGTTGGAGGACCCCGTGCCACCACGCAAGACATCGATAGAGACGGAGACGGCAGCGGCCGAAACCGAGCCCGAGCATGCTGGCGTCGAGCCCGCCCCTGTAAAGGACGCTCAAGAACCGGACGGCGCGCACGAAATGCTGGACGAAATGCCTCCCGAGTCGCTCTTGCTCCTCCCGGAGAATCCACCGCGTCTTGTCCAGCTTGACGGAACGCTCATGAATGAGGTCGAGCTTCCTGACGAACAAGTAAAAAGCCCACTGGCGGAACCGACATTTCGTGCGCACGATCATATTGATGAGAATGCTGGGCCACGAGGCTCTGATCCACTTTTTGGCATGCTGTCTGCTGAACACCACGACGAAGCCGACTCCTACGACCACTTTGTCCATAGTGACGAGGACGACGAAGACGAGGACGGCGCCGACGAAGACCAAGGCGCCCAAGACGATGGCCGCCATGCCGCATCGTTGCCAAAGATGCCTGTTCGAAAGGAAGCCGCTGTTGCACCAGTTCCTTCAGACCTCCAGCACGCAGTCAATGTCGTCACGGCACGCTCAGCAGCCTTTCAAAAGAAAAAGGAGCAAGAGAGGCAAGAAAAAGCGAACATCGATGAGTCCCTTCTCCAAGAACTTGATGACGAGGACAGTGACGAGGGCGCTCTTGAAGTTTTTGACGAGGACGTTAATGTCGAGAATAGTGCTGCTGACGAGGTTGAGATTGACTCTGGCAGTAAAGCTATGCTGCCGAACAATGACGATCAAGATGCCATGAATACCAACAACTACGACGACGATGAACTGGCAGATCTGGATGCCGATTCCGTAGGTCCGGCGGGTGAAGAAGACAGTGCGCAAGCGAAAGAACCCTCAGGTGAAAAGCTTGTAGACGACAGCTTTGCAAACGAAAGTCTTGCTCAAGAGTACTGGCGAAAGGAGTCTACGGGTGACGAGTTTCGCGACCGCATCGACTCCGTTTGCACGGATCCCGACCCAAACCAAGGCCAACCCAAAGACCCGACCCCTTGCGAAGAAGAGAATAAAGATGGGGAAGGCGTAGATAGCCAGGGAAGTGGGATCGGCAAAAGCCCCTCCGCTGGCGGTGGTGGCAATGGCAACGGGGAGCGCGACGTGCTCGAAGAATTTAGTCTGTGGCTGGGCCTGATCAAGGATCGCTTCCATGGCCCCGCCTCGACTCTGCGCGAAGCCGCCATGAGCGCTGAGTTTGCTTCGCAGCAAACGCCATTCGAATTTGACGAGGCCGCAGGGTCGCCAGGTTACAAGGCGTTGGCCAATCCAACGTTTCGCGAGGGTCTCTCGACGGCTGGACGACTGAGCGAGATGCGGCGTCGCGCAGAAGACATTGCCGTTCGTGCCGCCAATCGACATGCGCTTTTGCAAGACGAGAGCAAGTCGCGTATCATGGCTTCGAAGATTGCCTCGTTCGTGCAGGTCTTGCGCCTCCGCGCTGCCGCTCAGGTCGATGGCCAGGCCGATAACTTTAGCGAAAATGTGGATTCGGAAGAAGACGAGTGTGCGCTCTTTATCGCGCAAAATGTCGTGCGCACCGGGAGCTGGGAGCCCCTTTTGGTGAGCTATGAACTCGACAGACGCCACCCGGACGAAGCTGCCGACAAGGCAGATCGCGCGTTTACCGGCGTCTTGGAGCGCCAAAGCAAGGCACGCAGGTCCATCAACGGAGAGCTGGTGCGACAGTACCTGAATGTGGTGTTGCGCGGGCTGCCGGCGTCTCCGGCGCTGGCTGATATGGTACGACGCATTCCGAGCCAAAATGCTGCGCTCTCGTACACGGGCACTCCCGACTGCGCCTACAAGCTGGGCAAGGCCACGGCGCAGTTCAGACGCATCTTTTGTGACATGTACGAGGGACTCTTTATGCCACCATTGCCATCTCCGTCGTCGAATGGGAGACTCACCCGGAATGATGGCCAGCTGGAGGCCGCAGTGAATGATCTGAGCCAATTTATGTCGCTCCTTGTGCGTGTCATTGGGTGGCAGTATCCGGAGCTTCTTACGATTCCGGTGCGCGAGGTTGTCGGGGACACCTCGAAGGGACGCATGCAGGACTCGCGGCGCGGAGGCTGGATCCCGCGCTCGACCAAGAACCCGCAGCTCGTCGTACGCTCATGTGTCGAAGACGCTCTGGTGGATCCCTTGCTGGACAACTTGTACCTGGCGTATAATGGCATCTGTGGAGAGAAGGACGCGCGGGTGGGGCAAATGTGTCGTGAGGTGACCCAAAAGCTCAAGGAAGAAGAGCTCATGGCAGCGTGTGGGGTGCCGGCCTTTTACCGTCTCGAATATGCTCATCCCGTGGCGCGACCTGCTGGCTACCGCCGCAGCCTCGAAGCAGGAGGCCCGTCATCTCCTTACCAGAGCGCGATTGATCTCATGGTGAGCGCGTGGATCACGGCGCGATCTCCCGCGAGCAAGATTAGCGTCTTGTCGCTTGCGCACCAAGCTATCGTCGACGCCGCCATTCTGCACTACAGTCGTCCGACCGAGACACGCGATGATGACGGCAATGTTCGAGTGCGGGCGGCTTTCAAGGATCAGCGCAAGCTCATTCCGCGGCGACGTGAAATGCTCGCACTCTTTACACACTGCGTTATTATGTCCCTGCCCCCCAATCTCGAGACGCAGAGTCGATTGCTCTTCGATTTGGGATCGCGTCATGCCGTTGCGCATTCCGAGGTAGCAGCTCACGCGATTGCGATGCTTTGCATGATGCCTCGAAGCATCGAAGCGGTCACCGAGGCCGTGGCGTCCTGAGTCGTTCGAATGCGAGTGGAGTGTGGTCAGTTGGACGGCTGGCGTGCTTGCATTCTGAGAGTCTCTCGTGAGTCTCGCAGACAAGTATTCATGAAAACAATATTCAATGCGTGACAAAATGGATGCACTTTGACGCGCTTGAGATTCAGAGCGAGCATATTCTCGCCACGAAAGAGAGAGAGAGAGAGAGAGAGAGAATAAAAGTAGAGTCTAAAGTGGGGGCGTGCGACCGCCCCAAGAAAGGAAAACAACGTTTCATGGCTACGTTACTAATTATCGATTTGTATTGATTCCTTTCAACGTACATCAAGTGGCCAACAATGCCCAAAGCTGGGGTACGAATAGTCAAAGGAACGAAAGAAACTTTCGAGCAAAAGGCCACGCGGCCTACTGGATCTTGTACTTTTTTCGAGTCGTTGCTCGCTTTGCGCCGTTCGTGGCATAGTCTAGCTTGAGGTTGACGTGGGTGACGAGCATATCATTACCTTCAAGTGTGCGCGTTTCGTTGAGTAGGATGGCCATGACGCCCTGTTTAGGTCGATTTGGGTTGTTCTTGTCTGTGTAGAACTTGATCACCTTTTGGCGTGCACTGTCATCGAGCTTGGTGTTTTCTGGATCGAGCAGGATCTTGCGCATGCCTTCTGGAACCTCTGACGGGAAATCGAGAGATGGAGGAGCAGCTGTTGGTGCTGTTGTAGTCTGTGTTGTTGGAGTCTGTGTTGTTGGAGTCTGTGTTGGAGTCTGTGACTGTGCGCGGGCAGCTTCTTGTTTCTTTTCTTGCTTTTGCTGTTTCAGTAGTCGCTCTTGCTCTTGTTGCTGCTGACGAGCACGGGCGTTTTCCTCCTCGAGCTGTTTTTGTTGCTGGAGCCTCTGCTTTTCGATCCGTTGCAGAACTTCGTCTTCACTGGCGGCCGGCTTGAAGTGACGATTGTGATCTTCAATGTCAATGTCTTGTGGCAAGAGGTGGGAGGAGAGGAAGGGCCATTCAAGGGGCACAAACTCTGGATTCATGCGGGGTCTGGACTCGACGTCGCCCGGCCGTGGCCATGAGGTATTGGGCGTCTCGACCTCAAGGGCGATGGCGCGAATCGCCTCGTGCAGGAAGCGAGCGGCGGGGTCATTTTCAGTGGGGGCAAATAAATTGAGGGACCTAGCTTTGTCCTGACCATTGTTGGCAAGTTCGGTCTTGGCGAGCTTCTCAGCGGCCTTTTTGGCCTCCTCAACGACTGCGTCTTCCTTGGGCTTGGTATCGGTTTCGGACGCAGACGCTTCACCTTGGGATGCGGAGTCGATAACGTCCTTGCTTGCGGGAAGTCGCTTGCGAACGAGGGCGAGGATGACGCGTACCCACTCGTCCGAGTCGGCAGCAGCTGACTTGAGCACTTCGTCGACCTCGTCTGCAACACTGGCGAGCTGTGAGACGGACATGGACAGCAACGAGAGGAGGACGCGCAGTCTAATGCTGAGTTCAAACGTGGAGAACTCCTTGGCCATGAAAGTGAGCCGCTCGCGCGTGAGCAGCGGGACGAACTCTGGCGCCGTCCAGTCGCCGCGCAGCTTGTTCTCCACAAGGACGCTCTCCTCCATGGTGCTGAGCGTTGTTTCTACTTGCTGGCGCTCGCGCTCCTCGCGGCCAGGTCTGGTCTGGTCTGGCCTGGCCTGGCTTTGCCCTGGCCCTGGCCCTGGCCCTGGCCCTAGCCCTAGCCCTAGCCTTGGCCCGGCCTACGCCGTGCGGCGTCTCTGCCCGCGTCCGCTGCGCAGCCGTCTCAAGTGATTGATTGATTGATTGATTGATCGCTTTCAATCTTTTTTTTTTTTTTTTTTCCGAGTCGCGGCCATGCAAGCAAAGTGGATGCAAGAAAACAAGCTCCATCTCGGCCGGCGTTGCCAAGACAAAAGTAGACAGACACGGGGCAAATACAGATGTTTTTGTTTTTGTTTTGGTGGTTGGTGTCGTTGATGCCTACGTCATGGTGATTCCATTCTATTTTCGTCAAACCGCGCGCACATTCTTCTTTCTTCCTTTTGAAGAGTGAAGGTTGATCGTGGCGAGGCTCGCGCAAAATCGACCAGCATAGGTCATTTCCAGAGAGAAAAAAGAGAGAGAGGAAGAGAGAGAGAGAGAAGCGGCGACATGCTTGTTTTCTTGGCGAGTTTGTGTGTGTATGTGTTTGGCAACTCTTTCATGGATGTATGAATGAATAGAATAGCCTTGCACAAGCCAGATGCCCGCGCCCGCCACGAGCTCCAAGAGCTTTGGTCCATTCGCACCTCAAAGCAAGCCCGCGTCTCTTTTCCTTGCGCACAGAACAGAGCGATCAATAGCAGGAAACGCCTTTTGCGTCGTCACCGGCTGCGGAGCGCAAGGCGTTGGTCATTCTCGCGCCATTCCCGTCCTTTTTTTTTTGCATTTAGTTCTTGTTGGTGGTGGGCACGACGGGCATAGCCGGTGGCGGAGTCTTGATCTGAGGCGTGGCGTTGGAAACGTAGGCGGTGAGCTCGCAGTCGGTGAGGTCAGGGGGCAGGATAAACTTCATCTTGGAGTAATCCTTGATGAAGTTACCGTGCTTGCTGACGAAGCCGCCCTTCCAGCCGCCCTTACCCTTGTAGTAATGCCTGTTGCCGCGCTTGGGGCTCAGCGGGCCGCGCAGCTTCTTGGCACCGCGCTCCACCGTCGTGCGCAGGGCCGCCGCGACGGTCATCTTCTCCTGTCCTTTCCTCGCTCGCCCTTCTCGTGCGCAAGCGCGAAGGAGTGAGTGAGTGGCCCTAGCTGGCCGCGAACCCCTTCTCTCGCCGCTGCCGCGCGCGTCCGCCAGGCCGCACGCTCGCGCGCTCCGGGTCTGCTCGCGCCGCGCCCTCGCTTCGCCTCGCCCGCCCGCCCGCCCGCCGCTCGCGCCGTCCTCGCTCGCGATCTGCGCGTCCTCGCTCGCGTTCTGCGCGTCCTCGTCGCCGCGCCTCTCCCCTCTCCCTCCGCCGCCCAGCCGCGCTTAAGGCGGGCGGGCGGCGCGCCTTACCGCGCCCGGAGGCCGCGCCGCGCGCCGAGCAGGGCCGGCGCGGGCCACCTTAATCGGCCCGCTGCGCCGCGGCGTGCGCGCGGTAGGAGGGGCTAGCGCGCGGCTAGCGCGGGCGCGGCAGGGCGGGAAGCAGGGAAGCGGGAGAGAAGGGGAAGGGGGCGAGAAGGCGCAGCAGAGCGCGAGGCAGATCGGCTTGCGAGGCGGGCGCGGGCGGCGCGGCGCGGCGGGGGCGGCGAGGGCGCGGGCGCGGCGCGGGCGCGCGAGGATGGGCAACCTGTGGTCGCTGTGGCAGAACTTCTTCCAGGGGGAGAAGGAGGTGAAGGCGATCATCGTGGGTTTGAACAATGCCGGCAAGACGACGACGCTGTACCAGCTGCACCTGGGCCAGGTGGTGAGCACGCAGCCGACGATTGGGTCCAACGTGGAGGAGGTGCGGAGGGGCAACGTGAGGTTCCAGTGCTGGGACCTGGGCGGCCAGGAGTCGCTGCGGAAAACGTGGGAGATGTACTTCACGAACACGCAGGCGGTCCTGCTCGTGGTGGACAGCACGGAGCGCGATCGAATCGCCGTGGTGAAACATGAGCTGCAACGTCTGCTGGCCCACGAGGACCTGCAGGGCGCTGTGGTTCTCGTACTGGCTAACAAACAGGACATTAAGGGGTCGATGACGGCGGCCGAAATTTCGGATGCGCTCGAGCTCCACGGCATCAAAGGCCGCTCCTGGCACATTGAGGGGTGCTGCGCGCTCACTGGCGAGGGGCTGGCTGAGGGCATGGACTGGGTTGCACAGACGCTGACATCTTCGTCGTGAGACGATTCGTTCGGGGTTGTGCTTTCTTCCTTCCTTCCTTTCTTTCTTTCCTTCCTTCTTCCTTTTTCTCTCTGAGCTGTCCTTTCCTTGCGCAATACGCGGGAGGAGCTGAGCCAGAGAGAAAAAGCAAGAAGAGAGAGAATGGGAGGAAGGGAGGGTAAGCTTGCTGCTTGCGGTCATCGCGACTCCCTTTTCTTGCACGGAGCTAGTCTGTGCGGAGAATTCAGGCAGGCAAGCAGGCAGGCAGATCTTACAGACACAGAGAGGGAGAAAGACTGTTCGTTTGCGATCAAGTGCTTGCTGCCTTTGTTCGCTTGCCCTCCCTCAGTCCCACCTCGTTTTTACCCCTCCTTTATTGTTTGTTTGTTTCTCTACGTATGCGCACGTGAACCTTATAGATACTCTCTGCCGACCAACGATATTTTGCGCGCAACCCTGTGTGTCTGGGCGTTGCCGTATTTTCTGCAGTGCTTGGTGTTGGCTCGCCCCGGTTGCAGCAGCGGAAAGCGCGTCATACGTAACGTGAGAGCTTTTGGCGATCGATGATGGCGTTTCCGGTGCTGACTGAAAACGGTCGCCACACCGAGCAAAAAAGGAAAAAAAGCAAACTTGTGAAAACAAGCAAGCAAGTTTTAGCATGTACCACGTATACTCAAAGCAGAGAAAAAGCAAAAAGTCATCTTTCTTTTGTTCATTCCTTATGATCATTCACTCGTTCATTCTTTCGTTCACGCACCCTGAGAGAAAAGAAGAAAAGACAATTTGTACAAGACGCACACATATAAGGAACAGACTCACTGACCGACTGTCTGTGAGCCAGGAAAATGATTTGATCATCAGCACTGACTTTTAACTCACGCTCGAAAAAAGAGAAAGCTTTGGTTGGGAAAGAAACCATTACAAAAAACGACACGCCAACATCAAGGCAGGCCTAACGGCGTCACACACACTTTGTTCATTGATTCATTGCTTGATTGACTACCTGCCTTCTTCAGGAAGACGCTTGTTTCGCCTCAAGTAGGACGCGCAAACATTCCTTGGCAGGACCAGCAGCAGGCGACTCTGGCGCAAGCTTGAGGAGCGCCGTAAGCGCAATATCGACCTTGGCTTCGAGCATGCGCTGAGGCCCTTTGCCCTCGGGCCACGTTTCTGTGAGGTTGAGCAAGCAAACAGCAGCGCGGTGCATGACATCGAGGTCACCGCTGGCCACAAGGGCACCGAGAGCGGCAATGGCATCCTCGTCTTGATCAGCCATGGTTTTGGCAATGCGCTCGTCAACGGTGAGATTGGCAAGAGCACCCGTGGCCGCACACGCCGTGGGCTTGTCCTCCTCGTAAGCCTGGGCAAAGAGGATCCACAAGCGCATCTTATCCTTGCGCATGAACCACTCGAGGATCTCGTCGGCGGGAATGAGATTGTTGATGGCCTCCGTGGCGGCCCGGCGCACCATGAGATTGTCTGAATACTGCGCAAACTCAAAGGCCGGGATGGCGTTGGACTTTATCATCTTTTGCTTGGCCTCCCAGCTGACCGTGGCAATGTTCGTGAGGGCCATGCAACACTCAAAGACGACAAGGTCCGAGTCGTTGTGGCGGACCTGCCGCACGAGCGGTCCAATTGTGTCCATGAGCTGCTCGTCCTTGAGCATGTGGGGGTTGGTGGTGACAAAGATTTTGCCGAGCGCGTGCGCAGCAAATTGACGCGACTTTTCAGTCCCGCCGTCTGTGAGCTTGAAGAGGGCGCGCAGCGCGCCCTGTGTAATCATGGCGCTGCGGACCTCCTTGACGGTGGCAATGTTGCAAAAGGCGCGCGCGGCGGCCTCAATGACGCGGTCAGAGCCCGAGCCGCTGAGGACCAGCTGGCGCAATGCCGCAATGCCATTGAGCTTGACAAAGGTCTCGATGCGAAGGGCGACCTGCTCGGGAGGATCGCGCTGGCCACTCTTTTTCGTCTGCGACTTTGTCAGCTTTTCAAACTGCTCCCACTGCTCCTCGGTGACCTCCATTTCACGCAATTTCTCGCGACGCTTGTCGTCCTCGGACATTGTAATGTTCTCAAAGATGAAGGCGAGGCCATAGGCGTAGCTCTGCTTGGCGCCGGGCTCAGCAAGGGCGATGAGACGCTGCATGACCTTGAGGCCGTCGCCGCGAATGAGCATCATTTTAACCTGCGAGTCGGAAATAACAAAGGAGACGGCTTCGACGCCCTTGGCCTGTTCCTCGAGAGACGACTTTTCCTGCAAAAGACTTGCCACCGAGGAGAGTACAAAGACACCATTTTCGGAATCGGCGTCAAAGTCGATGGCGTTGAGCTTGGTGAGCGTGACGGCGGCCGCGGAGCGCACCGGGCCCGTGTCCGAGGTTGCGAGCAGCTTGAGAATGTCGGTGATGTCGCCCGCCAGGAGACCGCGGCCGGCCTCTGAATTGGCCATGTGCGAGAAGACGTCGGCGGCGAGAGCCTGCGCGCGGCTCGAGCCCGTGCGCGCGATGCGTGCCAGGGGCTGAAGAAGATCCTCCTCTTGCACGAGGGCGAGTCCGAGATCCTTGTTGGCGTAATAAATGGCATCGAGGGCAGCGGCGCCACGGATTTGCTCGTGTACGCCATTTGCCAGGAGCAGTGGCTTGCAAAAGGCAACGGCGTACTCCTTGATGAGCTTGTCGTCCTCGAGAGCCGGAAGGACCTGACCAAGCACGACACTGACCTGTTGCAGGGGTTCATCGCGATTATGGTCGCGCTCGATCATGGACATGAGTGCCTCGAGACCGCCGTGTGTGAAGAAGGCCTTGGAGGCGTCCTTGTCGTCAGCACACAGGCGGACGGTGGCTTCGACGGCGACACGGCGCAGCGCCTCGTCATCTGCGCGAAGACTGGAGACGACGAGCTTGAGCGTCGGCGTCGCGTCCTTGCCTTCTTGGCGCTTGACAAAACGCCAGAGCATGTTCAGGCAGGCGGCGGCGCCCGAGTCGCCGGGAGTTTCGGCCGGGGTCTCAATGAAGCGTGTGGCTTCGTCAATGTCGACCGCTTTGAGAACAAACTCCCAGCAGGCGTCGATCTCGGCCATTTTGCTCAAAATCTTGAGCGCCAAGGCGTCCTTGGTGCGCATCGCCCAGAGCGTGGTGCAGGCGTCGCGCGTTGCCATGGAAGCGGCGAGCTGGCTGTCGTCCATGATGGAGGCGAGGAGCTTACGCAGCGTAGCTGTGCGCGCGCCGTCGTCGTTCGTGGACGCGGCGGTTTGCAGGGCCTCCATGGCTTGCGAGACGGCGGAGCCCTTGTTTTCTGCCATTTGACGCAGCTTGAGCATGAGCGCTTGGGCCGGTTTGTTGTTGCTGTCGGCCTCGAGGAGCCTGCGCAAGTCGAGGACGGCGCCCTCGAGGTTTTCCAAGGCGGCGCGTGCCTGGGCGCGTCGGTAGAGGGCCTTGACATTGGAGGCGTCGCTCTCGAGGGCGTCGCTGCAGTCCTTTTCGCAGTCCTTGAAGCGCTCGAGCTTGAGCAGGCAGGCGGCGCGATTGCAGAGCACTGTCACGCGCAGCGATTTCGCCTCCTCAGGCCCGAGGTCCTCGCTGCCGTCATGCTTGAGGGCCTCTGCGTACGCCTCGCACGCCTCCTCGAACTTGCCCGCGGCGAAGAGCTCGTTTCCGCGCGCCTTGTGAGCCGCCATCTCCTTTGCTCACGAGCGGCTGCCCTGATTCCCTCTTTGCCAGCTCCTCTGCGTGCAAGCGAGCGACCGAGCGACCGAGCGACCGAGCGTGCGTCCGTGCGGAGGCGCCGGCGAGCGTGGGATTCTGGATTGACGCTGCTGCCAAGTCACCATCACCGTGCACCCCCTAGCTGCTGCTACTACTACTCCTACTACTAACGCGAGCGAGCGCGCGCCGCGGTACCACTTGCTCCCGCGGAATGCAGCGGTACCGGGTACCGGTACCACGATAGGGCCTGCGTCCAACTGGACGAGAAGGGCGGTCAATCGAGGAGGGGGAGAAACAGAGAGTGGCTTTTCCAGGCGAGGTCGGGAGGGGACATGCGGTGTGGTTGTGCACGCGCGCGGCGCGCTGCGTGGAGGACTGCGCTGCGATGGCGGCTCGGCGCAGCGATGGCGAGCGGGCGATCTTTTCTGCTCGTGGTCGGCGGCACGAGTCGGCAGAAGTGACGCCCGACGTGGCCACGTTTACGAGAATCCAAAATGAAAATCGAGGCGGTCGATGGCGGCCAAAAAGTATCGAAAGCAGAACTCTGATTGAGCAGTTGGCGAGCGAGCAGCACGCGCCGCGGGGTACGGTCTCGCACGCGGGCGCGCGATGAGGGGCCGCGAGGGCGCGAGGGGCAGGGGCCGCGGGCGCGAGGGCCGCGAGGCGTCGAGGGAGAGGTCTCGCAGCGTGCGCGTGCGCGGGTCGAGCCCGGCGCCGCAACGACGGAGGCTGGCCTTCAAGGAGTCGAGCCCCGTAAGGTCGAGGAGGTCCAGGAGCAGCAGCTTGAGCAAGAAGAAGCAGCAACAGAGGGCCAAGAACAGGAAAAGAAATAATAACAACAACAACAATAACAGCAACCACAAGCACAAGCACAACCGCCACCACAGTACGGCGAAGATGAAGACGAAGAAGTCTCGGTCGCGGTCGCGGTCGCGGTCGCGGTCGAGCTCGTTGTCGAGCACCTCGTCGTCGTCAGCTTCGTCAGAGCTATCGTCGAGCTCGTCGGCGACGACTCTGTCCTCGGCGTCGTCGCTTTCAACAGTCGATACGTCGGCGAAACGCAAGGTGCGGCGACGCGAACGAATGCGTGCACGCACAGCAGAACTTAAGGCAAAGCGGCAGGCACGGTGGGAGAGGAGCTGCGTGCGATGGTTTTGGATCTTGGGCCTTCCCGTGATGTTGCCGTGCGGTTTGGCCCTGTACTTTATGTCTCGCCGCGCACGAAGTGCGCACGAGTGGATCACGTGGAATGTCTACTGGGACGCCTTTTACGTGTGGTTGCTTCACGAGCTTGGATTTCGTCAAGACGAGTCCGGTCGCGACTTGTTCATGGCGCTTCCAGGCAGCACAAGCCTCGTACTCT
Source organism: Aurantiochytrium sp. KH105 (assembly GCA_003116975.1). Taxonomy (NCBI): domain Eukaryota; class Bigyra; order Thraustochytrida; family Thraustochytriidae; genus Aurantiochytrium; species Aurantiochytrium sp. KH105. The sequence continues at coordinate 636,929 of BGKB01000008.1, forward strand.
TTCCGCTGAAAATGTGGCTCCGTGTGGCGCGCTTTCTGAGCCGTCTATGGGTTGAACACAAGTTTTATGATGCGCCGCCGGGTCGCTTGCACCGCAGAATGAGCAAGCTTGCCTTTTTTGACAAGGCGGTCGCCCGTGACGAGATCGAGCAAGTCGTAATTCTCGGCGGCGGCTTGTCGACCTTTGGGTTCAACGAGACGTTTTTGGGCAAGCACGTGCATCGCGTCTTTGAGTACAATGCGAAAACGATAAATGCAGGCAAGCGCAAGCTGATGCGTGCTGCTGGAATTCGCGCGCGGCATGTCACGTCCTTGAACGTGCGCAAGGGGATTGGCCAAAAGGGTCGATGGCTTGTCGACTTGACGTTGGCGGGCTTTGACCCGGAAGCCACGACGCTCTTCATTGTCAATGACGATATGTGGAAATGGTCGCCCGAGGCTGGCAAGAAATTTCTGGCCGAGGTTGGCGACCTTGTGCAGGGACACCCGTTGCATCTCTTGGCTTTTCCGTATTTGGACGAGAGCCTTGTGCGACCGCCGGGGTGGTTTTCGCGTAAACGGCAGGATGCCCCGACTTTTGGTTTGCCGGAGGGGGCGCAGCAGACAAAGTGGTTGCGCCGTGTCGCCAATCTCAAGCCTCTTGACCACGCTCGTTTTCCCGTCGAAAAGACGGGTTTCCTTCTCTGCACCTCGCCGCTCAACGTACCGACGGCTTGATCCTCTAGAATGAGAGGAGAGCGCAATGCGCCATTCTTCTTCTCTTTTCTCTGCGTGTGAGCCAAAGTAAAGGTTGCTATGAACGTTCCTCGATGGGGAACATCTTCGAGAAAAATACAAGCCAAATGGTGTGGTCTTTATGAGAAGAGGCAGAATAAAAAACCAAGAACAGTTCTAAATGACACGCTACTATACCTACATTTTGCAGCAAAAAGTCTTGGGAAATCATACGGAACCTCCACCCCTTTTTTTTTACCTTTTTGATTTGTTTGAAAAAAACGAGTGATGGACCTCTGACGCTCTCATTTTTTGGCTCTTCTTTGTGCAGCCATGCGAGCACGTGTCTGCGCGAGAACTCTCTCTTGGTCTGCTTGTTGGGCGCTGCGAGCGTCTGCGCTCGCTGGCTCGCCACTGGCGTAGACTTCGGTCACGACGGTGGGCGTTCCCGTCCAGGCAATGGGATGCTTATTGTACACGGGCCAGTCGGGAATGCAGGCGAGCGCAGCCGTAACAATGCTGGTCAGCCATGCCCAAAAGGTAATATCAAAGTCTTCGAACCAGAGCCCGGCCCCGAAACCGACCATCTGTGATCAATTGTTGTCAGTCAATCTTGGGCCAGCAACTATGGCTTGCTTGAATCAAGTAAAGATACGTACTCCAATAATGAGGAAAATGAGCATGTAAATGTACTCGTTGCGTACCTGGCCTCGGTAGTCCTGTTAACGCGCACGCAGCCGGCAGGCAGCAAGCATCCTCTATCTCGTTAGTTCATGCACAAGGACAAACGTGTCGTTGCTTCGTTCACGCACCATGTTTGCTCGATGAAGAGCACCGCCGAGGGTCTCTTGGATACTGTGCGGCCGCCTACACGTTGACCGGGGCGCAGAGCGCGCGCCGCACCGCCCTGTCGCAGCACCTTTTTGTACGTTGTTGGCGCTCTGGCCCGCTACGTCGCCTCTGACGAACGAGAAAACATCATGCTCGAAAACAACTTATTTACGACAGACAGAAACTCACATTGTGAAGAACACTGGCAACGAAAAAACAAAACAAAAAAAAAACGATGAGATGCCAGGCAGAGGCGAAGAAGCAGAGCGAAGTTCGCGCAAAAGCCGAACAAAAGAGGCCGCGCAGAGCTCCTTCGGGGACCGGAGAGGAGCGGGCGAGGAGGCACGCGCGCACGAGTGCAGGGGCCGCGTCCAGACCAGACGAGACGAGACGAGACGAGGTAACGTGAGGGACAGTCTCGCACGCCGCACTCGAACGCTGCGAAGATGTCGTCGCAGCAAGTTGACCTGTCGAGCTATGTGAGCAAGGCGGACTCGTACGCGCTCAATGTGGACAGCGCATTTCCGATGGAAAACCTGTACAACTCGGACGAGCGGTCCGAACTGCGGAGTGATGCCGACGACCAGCTGATTGTCCACTTTGCGTTTACGGAAAAGGTCAAGCTTACCGGGCTCAACGTTGTGGCGCCCCGGAACGAGCGGCGCCCCGAACACATCAAGGTAAGTCGACTGTGAATGCCGTGCATGCGTGCGTGTATGGTTGAGTGACAATGAGCAAGAGGTTAACGTCGTGGTGAAAATAACGAAATTTCTGGTGCAGCTCTTCACGAACCAAGTGAGCGTTGGCTTTGAGGACATTGAGAGTCTGCCAGCCGCCTTTGAGATGGACGTCGAAGGCGATGACGTGACCGAGGGCAAGATGATTCCGTTGCGCATGGTCAGATTTAACAACATCGACAGCGTGACTCTCTTTGTAGAGTCGAGCGAGGGCGGTGACATTGCCGCGCTCTCTAGCGTGAAATTCTTTGGCCAGGCTATTCAGGGAACCAACATGAGCGAATTGAAGAAGACCCCCGGCGCATGACGAAGATAAAGTACACGGGACTGGCCAAAGACAACGAAATGAAGGCAACAAGGAGGAGAAAGGGATATCCAAGCCAGCAAAGGGAACTCGCGTGGTCGGGAACCGGTACTCGCGAAAGAACGAAGAAGAGCTCCTGCCATATTTGGTTGGAGTAGTCAGTATCTCTTTGGAGGGGGTTATCAGTTTTACCTCTTGGTTTGTATCGAAATGCGACAAGCAGATGAGAGACGGGGCCTTTTTGCAGAACGTTTTTCTTTTTCTTTTACAAAGTACAAAGAGGGGATTCTTGTGACGTGCACCACTGTGAAAATCTACATTGGTTCTCTCTACGTGGATATGCGGAGAGACTGCGGTGGTGCGCCGAAACGCCTTCCTCTCGCGCATGAATGCATAAATGAATGAATGATTACCTTGGATGCGCGGCCCCTTTTTTCTTTTCTTTTCCTTTCTTCTTCATTTTCTTGTCATTCTTTGGCCTTGAGAGTCTGGATTGACAAAAAGTAGGTTTTTTTCCGACGTCCGAAGCACACAGGCGCCTGTTCGTTTAAGATTCACAACAAAACGAACAGAACTCGTAATGCGGCTCGTGATACTGCCGTTGTTGCGGCTATAAGCTGCTATAAGCCATACTTTGTCGCGCAGGAGCGTACACGTGCATCAAAGACTTCGGAGTCGATGGGCTGGTCGAGCTCGTAAAAGGGATTGAGCGCTACCTTTGTATAAAGATCATTGACCTCCTCGAAGAAGCCTCGCACGTATTCCTCGACGCGTCCTCTTCGTCCACTGTCCTCGGCGATGGTCTTGTGTAATAGCAGCAGCTTGGCGCCATTGGCCGCGACCCACGCGTGGACCTGCAAGTCGTTGAACTCGTCGACGACGCGTAGATACATGCCGCTCGTCTGCCACATGCGCTCTTCGACCATGTCCAGTGCCGAGTGCATGACAAACTGGTGCACATGCGCCTGGTCCTGATTTCCGCTCCCCGCGGACAGCCTGCACTCGTACACGAGCTCCTTGGCGCCGACGACGGCGAACGCGAGCGCCATGGCTCGTCCCGCGGCGCGCCCCCTCTCTCTATCTATCAACCAGTCTATCAACCTCTTTCGCTTCACTCCGCCCCGCCTGGAGCGACTTGGTCCCGACGCCGGGCCTGACTCGGCCCGCCACGCCTACGTGCACGACTACGCGCGCGCGCTCGGGGCCGCGGGCTGTTTGCGCTTTCCATCGACGAAAAGATCGATCGGCAGGAGCAGAACTAGTCTAGAACTAGTGGCAGTTACTGTAGCTTCTGGTCACCTGGGACCCTTTTCTGCTCGCTTGTCGGTCGTTGCAGACGCTCCGGCGCGGCGAGAGCCCTAATGGGGAGGCATGCGGCGGCCCCGCGCGGAGGAGCGCGAGCGCCAGCCAGGTCGGTCGAGGAGGCGCGCACGCACGCATGCAGAGATGCAAGCACGCACGCGAACAGGTATGCAGGCAGGCAGGAGCGGACTCTGGAGAAGGCGGGAAGTAAGGATGCGCGCGATTGCGGCGGAGGGCGGCGGCGCCTCACACGTCATGGCGAGGCTTGCCTGCCGCAACAAGACAAGCTTTTCCGGTTCCAGGCAGTGGTCGGTCGTGTATACTATAGTATCTTTCCGTCACAGGCGACAAACAAGCGGTTGTATGCGAAGGCGTAATAAGGAAGGGGGAGCAGGAAGAGGTCGGCGGGGGCGGATGGGACGCAGACCCCGAACCCGCGCAGGACGCACGAAGCAAGTCAGACGGCAGCGCGCGCGCACGCAAGAAGCACTCGCAGGCGTACTCGCGCCACAAGGCTGAGGAAGCAGCAGCAGCAGCAGCAGCAGCAGCAGCAGCAGCAGCAGCAGGAGCAGGCGCGATGGGCGAGGAAGAAGAGGCGGTGCAGTTCGGGTCGAAGACGCCGTACGCGGAGCCTGCATGGTACAACTCGAAGAACGAGAGCGCGCTGTACAATGAGAACCATGTGGCCTTTCGCGCCAAGATGCGCAAGTTCGTGGATGAAGAGGTGATCCCCAACGTGAGCGAGTGGGAGGCCAACGGGATCCCCAAGGAAGCGTACAAGAAAGCCGCCCAGGTGGGGCTCTTGCCCACCGTACTGGGGTGGCCCGAAGACTGCGTGAGCCAGCCGCGGCCCGAAGGCATGGACGGCCTCATGCTGCTCATTGCCATGGACGAGCTCTGCCGGTGCGCTAGCGGTGGCGTGGTCTGGGGCCTCGTCGGAGCAGCTGGTATCGGCCTTCCCCCTCTCGTGCACTACGCCTCGGACGAGATCAAGGAACGCGTCGTCAAGCCCGTGCTGGACGGCGAAAAGTTCGCAGCCCTTGCAGTCTCTGAAGCAGGCGCCGGATCTGACGTGGCAAATCTCGCCACCACGGCCGAGGAAGATGGCGATGACTACGTAATCAATGGTCTTAAAAAGTGGATCACCGGCGGCATGTTTGCCGACTACTTTACCGTGGCTGCGCGCACCGGCGGCGAGGGCTCCGGTATGTTCGGCATCAGTCTTATTCTGGTCGAGAAGGACCGCCCGGGTGTCTCGGTGCGCGCAATGGATTGCATGGGTGTCAAGGGCTCCGGAACCGCCTTTGTCGAGTTCGACGACGTGCGCGTGCCCAAGTCAAACTATGTTGCCGACGTGACCGCCCTCATTCGCAACTTTACCACGGAGCGACTGGGCATTGCGGTCCAGGCTAACCGCTTCGCGCGCGAGTGTCTCCGCATGTCCATCGAGTGGACACGCCGCCGCCAGGCCTTTGGCAAGCCGCTCATCGACAACCCCGTTGTCCGCAACAAGCTTGCTGAAATGGCACGCCAAGTTGAGGCGACCCATGCTTACATTGAGTCGGTGGCCTTTCGCATCGTGTCCCAGGAACGCCGCGGTGACGACTGGTTCCAGGGCCTCCTCACGCTCAGCCCCGACGCCGCCATGGTCAAGGTCCAGGCCACCAAGACGTATGCCCACTGTGCATCACAGGCCGCCATGCTCCACGGCGGCAATAGCTACGTCCGCGGTGGCCAGCACGGTCGCGTAGAGAGCTTGTATCGTGATGTCCTCTCCCTTGCCATTCCTGGTGGCGCAGAAGATGTCATGATCGACTACGCCGCGCGTCTTGGCATTGCCAAGAAGTCGCCTCTTTGAAAACGATGATACGTTTTTTGCTTACCCCGTTTTAATTTTTTTTTATAAAAGGAAACTCCACTTGGGCCAAACTGCTTGCTCACTCGTGTAGATCAGCGGAATGATGCTTCGTCTTCTTGCTGCACGTTGAATGAAAGAGGATGACATTCCTTCGACGTACCGAAGAAATAATATTTCCGTGCGTGCAAGAATAGCAAACAAACTCACAACGAAAGTATCTTCGATTCCCAAACATTTGTGAAAGAAACAAAACAAGATGTGGTTCGTCGTTTTGGACGTGAGAGTCTTCTGTATTGAAAACGATCAGAGTCCTTCTCTCTTGCGCGCTCTCCACGTCATGGCTATGTGGTGATGCGAGGACGATCTCATGTGAAGATCAAAAACAACGCCGTGGTGTAATCTGCGAGCATGATCGCGAGAATGACAACTGATTGGAACAACAGCTGACAAGCGCTCTGCAAAATGGACATCATCATCTTTATGATGTTGTAAAAGCGCAGAATCATTTCCACTTTCTTTTCTTTTTTCGGGCCCCACCCACAAAGAGAAAGAGAATCGAGAGAATCATCAAAGAATAACAAGCCAGAGACACGTCACCACTAAGGTACGGGTGGTGACCGAAATCTCGTACCTGAAGCCATCGCCGACAATGTCCGGTGTAAGAAGCGGGCGGAGCTTCTTTTCAACTTTCGCACGTACGCCTGGGTCTTGAACGCGCTCTGCCATATAGCGACGAAGCGACAATCGGACCGGCCGACTCGGGTGCAGCTCCGCTGTGCATGCGGTCGCCCGGCCGGGTCGACGCGTGTTTGCAGCTGCCAGACAACGAGATGAACCCCCAGCGTATAGTACAACTTGCAAAGTAGCTCGCAATTTGCGTTGCTCAGAATGCGTTGCGCAAGCAAACCACCGGACGGTGAGCGCACGAACTTCGTTTTGCAGCCTGGCAGTGAGGAAAACGAAGACAAGCGCGACGGGAGCACGTGCGCTTTCAGCTGCTCGCGTGCGGCGTGCGTCATGCGGCGCATTTCAAAAATCGAATCGTTGGAGTGTATCCAAGAACGTGTACGGTTTGTCATGGCGCGGCTACAGTGAATGGATATCCTCTTTTCCCCGTCACTTCCGACGTGTTCGTTGCCTTACTAAGAGGGAAGCCAGAGTAAGTACGCACGCACGAGAGCAGCTTGGTAACAGAGGTCGTGGCGATTAGCAAAGACTACCCAAGTCTGTCAGCTGCGAGCCCGAGCTTCAAGCAGATACGCGAACTCCATTCAACGAGAATATCCGACCTTTGCCGTAATCTACAGTGGATTCGCTAATTCGCTACGATATTCGCCGCTCAGACTTACGTTTGTTTTGTCAATACTACCGCACCCAGTTTGGTCATCCTCACGTACTCTGGACGTTGATAAACAGCATATTTCGAAATTCTACCCCTCTGTGCCATCGAATAGGCGAGCATGAGAAGCAAAAGCAATGTGATCTATATTTTAGGAAAAAGTGAAACCTTCGCCGACAATGTCCGGCGTAAGAAGTGGACGCAACATATTCTGAACATCGGCACGCATGTCTGGGTCTTCAATTTTCTTTGCCACATACTCACGAAGACGTTGCGCTCGAAGCCGAGCCCATGCTTGCTGTACGACGGCGAAATCGCTAAAGAACGGGTCTTCTTCATCATCTGGCTTTGACGCGCATCTTGCCACGTGTTGGTGGCAAGCCTGTGACTCATCGCCTGTGTCCTGCAGACACCACGCGCAAAAGTAGCACTTGCACTTGTCATTGCCACATTCAAGAGCACAACAGTTGTCAAAATCAGCAAAGACTGTCGAACAGCGCGGGCACGACATATTGAGAACGTCATTTTGGATCGTGAGAATGTGATTTTGCGCTGTCGGGTTCAGCCCATGTTCACGAATAGCTGCATCAATACGAAGCTGAAGCTGGCGTTCCTGCTCGGCTGCGACGTCTCGCTCGATATGCTGGCGCACAATATCAAGCAGAGCTGCAAAGTCCTCGTCTGGAACTGCGGCTGCAATGCAACGTCCAGGGATAACAAGATCACAGTCTTGCGTGACACAACACATGTTTCCGTGCCGTAATACCTTGACGTGCGACTGAGGCTCAGTGGCAGCCCGTACCGACCTGCTCAGGCACTCTTTGCACGTAAAGTGGTCATCAGCGCAAGAGACGCCCTCACTGACGGGGTAAATGTCGAAACAAAGGGCACATGAGGCATCTTTCACGGGCTCAACCTGAAAGGCTTCGTGACGCAAGGCCTCGAGCGCAGTGGGCCGTTGATTTGGATCTTCGGACTGCAAAGACGAAATGAGCTTCGTAGTTGCGTCAGATACCTCTGTTTCCCTGAAGAGGTCCGCGAGCATCACGCCTACAGAGAACATGTCCACTGCAGGCTCGACCTTGTCGACATTTCCGTTACGGTGCTCTGGCGCCATGAACTTGATGGTGGCCTGCATCGGCTGCGTCATGGTTACATTGTGCGTTTGCACGCCATCAAAGTCGCCCAGCACCGGCGACAGACCCTTTGCGAGAAAGACATTTTCGGGCTTCACGTCGCAATGCACGAAGCCTTGCGCGTGCAAATCGTGAAGGCCGGATAGAAGTCCGACGGCGATGCGCCTGCGCATTGCCAGGTCTGCACGCGGATTGTTGTGAATCCAAGCAGCAAGATCACCGCCTTCGTAATATGGCATCAAAATGCAGCCCTCGCGGACATCCTGCATGAAAACGCCTTGAACGCGCACGATGTAGGCCGATCTGAACTGAGCAAGAGCTGAAACCTGACGATAGAAACGACTGCTCCACTCTTCGTCGGCGAGATGGAAAGATTTAAGCACATATTCTCGGCCGCTGAGATCGCGAACTCTATGTACGGACTTGCCAGGTTTGGAAGCAAGCTTTGCAAGCGTCTCGAAATCTCCGCGCTTTGCATTGGTCAGCCAGAGACCTAGCATGGATAGCTCCCGAGGCACGTTAGCTTTCATTCCCAAGCTCCGGATCCAATCTTGATCGCAAAGCAACTCAGGGTAATGTTCCTCCGCATGCCTCAGCACCCTTGCGCGCTCTTTGCGCAGCTCGCTATCCATTTTGTAAATACTTCCGATCTGAGCGAGTTCTTGCTCGAGGCCGGGAATTTTGGCCTGCGCTTGAGCATCTCCGTCATTGGCATCCTCGCGGGTGTGTCGAAGTTTTAGCTCAAGATCTTCACGCTTTCTTTCACTCTGGCGAATGCTCTTGATCATTTCCGTCACACGTGGTGTGTCTGGTGCTGTGAGCCCGGGAACATGCCGGGAAAGAGAACATAAGAGGTCTCTGGCGGCCGTCTGCAAGCGCGAGACTTCGTCTTTCACTGTGGAGGAGGTGTAGAAGGAGATGGTGATAGCCAACGCACGTCGCACCTCCTCTAACGGGGCGTCTATCAAAGGATCGACCTCCGTCAGGGTCCTAAGCTCCTCTTCAAATGCTTCCTGCACCTCTTTTAGCTCCCTCGCGATATCCTTTGTCTTCTCGGGATGTCTCAACGTCATAAAGGATGTCGTCTGAAAACCAAGGCGCTTGGTGCTCTCATCCAAAGCATCGATGGCTGCTTCGGTGTGCTTGCGCGCCACGCTCGCGTCGTGTCGAGTCCCCCAGGCGTTTACGGCCTCCAGCGCGGCTTGTGTAGCTTCCTGCACTTGTTCAAAGGTCACTGGTGCGGCAACATCGTCCATGTCCACGGGTTCTTTCAAGATCTCCTTCAACAGACCATGGCAGGCGTCTACAGCGGCCTTTGTTCCTGGATCCGCCAATACCTCCTCCAGTTGACCTTCAATTCCCCCTGACAAAGCATCTCGGATACCCGCGACGAGGTCGCGTCGGATTTCGTCCCGTATAGATATCTTTTCCGAGTCTGTCTTGACAGCCTCCTGGAGCGCAGTCAGCTCTTGCGCCTTTTCGCGAAGAATCGCTTGCTGTCTATCGAAGTCTGCAAAAGATGCGACCGGGTTCTTACGCAAGAGCTGCTCGGCAAAGACCCCGAGCAGCCCCGGATGCAGAGTAGGTTTGCCTTCTCCGCGCTTCGTCCGCGCGAGAGAAACCCTTTCTGCCAATGCTTCGAGATTGATTGTCTGCCCAGAATACGCAAACAATATGAGCAATTCACGGCGATCTGGCGAATTTGATATACCCATTTGATCGAGACGAGTAGAAGTGAGATTGCGAGCTTCTTCCAGCGTTCGCACTTCCTGATCGAAAAGCTCAACAAGCTTCTCTCGCAGCGCATTGGTACGAAATTGTGTCAGCGGTAAAGAATGTACAAAAGAAAGAAATGCAGACAGCTCCACGCGATTCTTAGAAGAAGTATACGCAAGTGCCATCTTCACTCCGATAGACGTGCTTGAAAGGTCTGCGCTGTGCTTGAAGAGAAACTTGACAAGAAGGAGCGCATCATCTGTGTCGCTAGCTTTGCAGGCGTGGAGCAGTGGTGTTTGGCCGAAAATGTCGCGCACGTCGACCCGGGCCCCATCCGCTACGAGGTCTTTTACCGTCGAAACCTTGCCCTCTTTGCACGCCTGCATGAGCGGCGTCAGACTCTCTTCGTACAGAGCCCGACTGCGGTCAAGAGCAGCTTGAAAAGTAGAACTTTCGAGTCCAATGCTGTGATATGAGATTGTCAGAAGAAGGTTGTTGCCGGTTTGGTGTTCTCCTTGTGACTTACTTGACACGCTGCCGCAAATCCTCGTTCTTCACAACTGCCTTTGCCAGCGCCGTCGCGCCCTCGTCGCCGATATTGTTGCTCTGAAGACTGCGCTCGTCATAACATGAGACGCCAGGATGAACGAAATTGCGCCAAGGGTTGCATTTCGTCGCAACCAAGGCGTGCGTGAGTGCGTACGTGAGTTGTGGTCAGCTGTTGTTGCTTTCTTCTTGGGCTTCTCGCCTCACTTTCACTTTGTCGCAATGACTTACTCTAGCGCCTGCAGCGTCTCATTGCTCGCGAGTGCGTTCGCCAGCGCCGTAGCGCCCTCGTCGCCGATATTGTTGCGATAAAGACTGCGCTCGTCATAACATGAGACGCCAAGATGAACGAAATCGCGCCCAAGGGTTGCATCCCGCCGCATCCCATGCGTGCGTGTGTACGTGAGTTGTGGTCAGCTTTTGTTGCTTTCTTCTTGGGCTCCTGGCCCCACTTTCACATTGTCGCAATGACTTACCTTAGCATCTGCAGCGACTCATTGCTCGCGAGTGCGTTCGCCAGCGCCGTAGCGCCCTCGTCGCCGATCTTGTTGCCGAAAAGACTGCGCTCGTCATAACATGAGACGCCAAGATGAACGAAATCGCGCCAAGGGATGCATTCCGTCGCATCCCATGTGTGCGTGCGTACGTGAGTTGTGGTCAGCTCTTGTTGCTTTCTTCTTGGGCTTCTGGCCTCACTTTCACTTTGCCGCAATGACTTACAATAGCGTCTGCAGCGACTTGTTCTTCGCGAGAGCGTTTGCCAGCGCCGTGGCGCCCTCTGCGCCGATATTGTTGTCTGCAAGACTGCGCTCGTCGAAACATAAACATGAGACGCCAAGATGAACGAAATCGCGCCAAGGGATGCATTCCGTCGCATCCCATGTGTGCGTGCGTACGTGAGTTGTGGTCAGCTCTTGTTGCTTTCTTCTTGGGCTTCTGGCCTCACTTTCACTTTGTCGCAATGACTTACTATAGCATCTGCAGCGACTTGTTCTTCGCGAGTGCGTTTGCTAGCGCTGTGGCGCCCTCGTCGCCGATTTTGTTGCCTTTGAGACTGCGCTCGTCATAACATGAGAAGCCAAGATGAACGAAATCGCGCCCAAGGGTTGCATTCCGTCGCATCCCATGCGTGCGTGCGAATGTGAGCTGTGGTCAGCTCTTGTTGCTTCTTGGGCTTCTGGCCCCACTTTCACTTTGTCGCAATGACTTACTCTAGCGCCTGCAGCGACTTGTTCTTTACGAGTGCGTTTGCTAGCGCTGTGGCGCCCTCGTCGCCGATTTTGTTGCCTTTGAGACTGCGCTCGTCATAACATGAGAAGCCAAGATGAACGAAATCGCGCCCGAGGGTTGCATCCCGCCGCATCCCATGCGTGCGTGCGTACGTGAGCTGTGGTCAGCTTTTGCTGCTTCTTGGGCTTCTGGCCCCACTTTCACTTTGTCGCAATGACTTACTTTAGCGTACGCAGCGACTCATTGTTCGCGAGTGCGGTCGCCAGCGCCGTAGCGCCCTCGTCGCCGATATTGTTGCTCAAAAGACTGCGCTCGTCATAACATGAGAAGCCAAGATGAACGAAATCGCGCCCAAGGGTTGCATCCCGCCGCACCCCATGCGTGCGTGCGTACGTGAGTTGTGGTCAGCTCTTGTTGCTTTCTTCTTGGGCTTCTGGCCTCACTTTCACTTTGTCGCAATGACTTACAATAGCATCCGCAGCGACTTGTTCTTCGCGAGAGCGTTTGCCAGCGCCGTGGCGCCCTCTGCGCCGATATTGTTGTCTGGAAAACTGCGCTCGTCGAAACATAAACATGAGACGCCAAGATGAACGAAATCGCGCCAAGGGATGCATTCCGTCGCATCCCATGTGTGCGTGCGTACGTGAGTTGTGGTCAGCTCTTGTTGCTTTCTTCTTGGGCTTCTGGCCTCACTTTCACTTTGTCGCAATGACTTACTATAGCATCTGCAGCGACTTGTTCTTCGCGAGAGCGTTTGCCAGCGCCGTGGCGCCCTCTGCGCCGATATTGTTGGCTCCAGGACTGCGCTCGTTATAATATGAGACGCCAAGATGAACGAAATCGCGCCAAGATTTGCATTCCATCGCATCCCATGCGTGCGTGTGTACGTGAGTTGTGGTCAGCTCTTGATTTGGGAGGTCTTAGAATTTGTCATTTACGTACCTGATTTTCGTCGCGCCGTTTTTGATCGCCTCAATCGCCCTGTTGAGCTTATCATGGTCGCACATTGCCGCAATCTAGTTGCACTCGAGAATTTTCTACGTGGCCTTCTCACAAAACGAAAAGCGCAGCACGAGACCAATGATCTGCTTGCAGCTTCGACACTGTGGACACGTCTATCTTCACAACGTCGTGATGGCAGCGTCTCACGCTTGAAGACACGAGAGCGGGAACTCACGGAAAGTTGCGAGCGTACGCAAGCGAGCAAAAGTCGCAGCGGCGCAGCAGTCAGAGGACACCTACCCGCGTGCACGAGGGCAGAACGAATCACCGTGGCTTGGGGGTTCTTGTAGAGTATACCGATGTATTTGCTGCCGGAGTCTCGTGAGATGCTGGTTTGCCCTATGTGCACAGCCATGCGCGTCGTACTGGATTATGCAGGCAAAAATGGATCGCGAGAAGTCCAGACCACAGCCAGCATAATCGATAATAATTCATTTACGATTTGTTTACAATAGATCCGTTGGTCAGCCCTGACTGTCCATGTTGCCTGGACTCGGCCGCGGACTTGGACTTGGTCATGATCTGTTGCTGCGCCCTTCTCGCGCGTCATATCGGGCGCGCGCCTGCTTGCTCTGTCGGTACGCCGCCCTACAGCGCGGCGCTCCGCGCGTGGGAGTCGCAGCTTTGACAATGCGGTTCTGAGGACCGTAGGCATTAGGTGTTCCTACGCTCGCGTACAGTGCGAATAGCGGGGAGAGCGTCGAGGCCAGGGGCAATTTTTTTTTCAAAGGCACAGATTAGGATGGGCCTGACATTTGGCCTACTGGCTTGCAGATAGATGCCTGTGGAGAAGTTGCGGTTCGAGAGCGCAGAAAGAGCTGCAGAGGCGAAGCGCGACGCTTTTCTGCCGCTGGATTTTTTTTTATAGCACAACTTTCTTGGGGAGTGATGAAGGTGGTCGAATTTCAATGCAGGAACAGTCAGGGCGCGTCGGGCAGCTGCCTCACCGTGCTCTCGCGTCCGATCTTCGTTGGTGACCAGGGACTGAGAAAGATCGAGCGAGGGACAAAGCGAGATATTTGTTTCAAAGTTGGCGAAACATCCTTTGCTGCGTACGTATAAGGTCGATGTGTCTGGTAGACAAAATATGTCCGTTGTGAAGGAAGCAACTTGCTCAGCAGACGAGCTGGCCAAGGCAGTTGATTTGGCCAGCTCGAGGGGTCTTGCGCGCTGCAGGCTCATGTTGCGTCTTGCGCCGAAGGCATGCACATGAGCGACATGCGCTCGGGCCAGGCGCCGAATGACCAGCCCCTCTAGTAGTCGTTGTCATCGTCGTCGTCGCCGTCGTCAACGCTGCTCCTCGTCAGGCGGGCCTCGAGAGTGTTGAAAGGCGGCCGTGACAGCGCTAGTGCTTTTTTTCCATTGACAACGATCACGTGCAAGTACTTTATCCATGCACAGCAAAGTGAGCAACTGACTTTGGCAAGTGCACAATTCTCTTCCTGCTCCACTCAACGTACGCATTCAACGATCCTTTTCGCCTCGTTTCCGACGGTCGCAGACGATGATGCTCGGCATTACGGAGACGTTGGGTCGCTGCGACACAGTCTGGAGACTTCCTGCCGAGCCTCGTAAGCGCGCGCGCTCTTATGTCACGAACCAAGACGGCCCGCGTGGACGCCGCGCGGAGCAACCTGGAGATGAGCCGACGAGGATGACAAGCAAGGATGGCAAGCGCCGAGGCGCGAAGGCGCAAAGGCGCGGAAGCGAGTGCGGCCGCCGCCGGCGCGAGCAAGACGCGAGAGGAGCGGGAGCTTGAATCTGGCGAGCTGCTGCGGAGGCGTGCGCGTCGAACAGACTGTTTCACGCCGCTCGACGACTCGACCTCGGGTGCGCGAACAAGCAAGGCGAGGAAAAAATTTCTGCAGCGTCCAAGGCCCTGGCGAGCGCTTGTGATCGAAAATGACTTGAGCGGTGCAGCGTGATTGTGCTGTGCAATGGGCTACTTGTGCGTGTGGCGGGCTTGTATTGAGATCACGTTCAAGTTAGTTGCAGCAAAGTCGATTGTTGAAGAATCGCGGCTGCTGGCGCCAATCGCTTTTTCCATGCGGCAGTTGATGGCGACGCCGGCCATCATCGCTCGTGCGAAAAGCAAAAGCATAGGCGCCATGTCGTCAAAGTCGTAGCTTGCTCCTGGGCACCATACGCGAAATCCTCGGCCGTTGAAATGGCCACAGTCGGCGAACGTGGCTGTGCTGTTGCTGTTTCGCGTAGTGAGCAAAGGCCGGAGGGCGTCGAATCCACGCGAGGAGACCTAGCTGGCGCTGTGCGATGGAGGTCTGTGTCGTTGACAATGGCTCACTGGCTGATGAACTTGGACACTGAGCGCTCGAGATATGCTGCCGCCTGCATCGTGTGAGCTACTTGGTCGCCTACAATCTCGCTCTTTCCTTTTCTGGCGTCTCTTGGCTGAGCAGGCTAGAAGCAACGTTTGAACGCCTTTCTGCGGGTCTGTCAGATGAGCTTGCGTGTTCAGCAGACATCCTCGTCGCTGTCAGGCAAGACTGGCGCCGGCCTTGGCAAAAACTTGAACCTCGTTGACCTCATCGTGTGCCCACGCGCGAACGAAAGCATTCCCGGCCGGCTGGCTTGCTATAAATTAGCACACACGTTGCAATAAATAACCAAAGAAGACGGGGCGCCGAGTACGGGTGCTGCTTATTAAACTGGGGAGAGTCTGAAACTGAGCCGTCGTGCTTGTCAACCAAAGCAGCTTTCAACGATGATCTCAAAGACAATACGGTAGCGAAGAATGTAGCTTGAGGTTGACTCGTGGCCGTATGGCCAAAATCAAAACGGGAATGAGAAAGGGCAAGGACTTGCTGGTTCTAATAGTTGACTGGATTCGAAGATTTGCGTATCTTTTCGTACGCTGGCGATTATCATAGCATTTCGACTTGTAGAGACATTTCAGCCCCAAATTACGACACCTTTATGACCCTGGTGTCACGCAATTCGTGCTTGCACGTCACATGGTCCTGTTCTCTCTTGCTACTTGCTGTTATTCTCGCGATGCGCTGACGAAATGTCGGGCAAACGAAGCCGGCACGAGCCGGCGCGTTGGGCGCAGCGCCGACTTAGCTCTTGCCCGCATCTACAACGTAAGCATTGCTTCTGAGGTAGCATGAGACTTGGTGCTTCTCAAGGCCGGGAGTGGCGACGTGAAGGAGGCTTGGGCCATCACTTGGATCTTCGCAAGAGTAATGCCAGAAGGGAAAAAAATATTCGCCATTTGCAGCAGCACTCTCAGCTTTGCTTACTCTCGGCATCGCTCACGGTCAAACTCGTACATGCGTATCTTTGCCACAATGACGGAGTCCGCCTTGATGATCTTGTTCATGCCAGGACCAGATCGTGCAGGATTGCGCCTTTCAAATCTAATTTCGAGCAGTGCGCGGAGGGAAAGGGGAGAAGGAGGAGAGAAAGGGGATGTCCGAAGCTGCGGCACGCGCCGCGAGGGCCGCCTCGAGGATGCTGCTGCTGCTGCTGCCAGGGTCCGCATCGCGCGCTGCGCCAAAGCGGCCTGGGTGGCAGGCTGGCCGGGGGCCCAGGGCCCGAGGAGGAGACGCGCTGCCCCTGGTGGCTGCCGAGACGATGATACCTGGGAGGCGAACCGAGTGGGCTCGCGCGGGGGAGGGGGTGGAAAGGTGGTCGTGCAAGGGCAACTTCCGTGGCCGCCAAAGAGCTCGACTGAAAATCTTCATCATCATGCATCTTCTTATTCTTACTCTCGGCGAAGTGTCGCTCGGACGGTGGTTATTGCCATACGGCGGTATTAGAAGACGTTTGGCGAGAGACGGGGGCGAGACCAGCTGTGAGTTGGTTGAGCGCAAGCATTTTGTTTCCTCCTTTCATGGGATAAAAGGCATGACAGTGATAAGCACGTCTTTTCGAGCAGTGGCAAGCATTCGCCCTTGATTCTTCTTCTCTTGGGCCAAACAGGCCTGACCAGACTGCCTCGAGCGCCACGCGTCTGGCTTTGGCGTCGGTGTCCAACTTGCCGCGCTGCAGCTGCGAGCTCGTCGATGTGGGTGCCAAGATCTACAACAGCAAAGTGTTTCATCCGTGCGCTGCAAAGTGAATCATTGGCCCGTGCAAATGAACAAACAGTCAGGCGCAATTGGCAAAGGCTTGGCGAGTCTCTCTTGTCTCATCGCCGCTGCCAACGCAGAGATGATGCCCGAAGTCGCGCGGAGACGCTAGGGCGCGCCCAGGCAGCGCGCGAACCCTAACAGAGGGCGTTGAGAGCCCGATGTGCTCAGGCGGACGCGCGCTCGTGGCAGGTCTCGCCGCAGTGCCTTGCCGCAGGGAGCGGCTTGGAGGTGGATGGATTGAGCCAACGACGATGAGCCCAACGACGAGCGAAGGCGCGAAGGCGGCGACTGCAGGCGCGGGCGTCGGCGACGTGAGCGAGAGAGCCAGGAGAGAAGCGGGGGCCTGAGAATGGTGTGCTGCGGTGGAGACGTGCAAGTAAGAAAGACCGCCTCGCGCTACCCGACGGCTCACCGTACGTACAGCAACGTGGAAGGCGAAAAAAAGGCTGCCGCAACGTCTTGGGCCTCGGCGAGCACTTCAGGTCAGGGCAAGGGCGTTTCAAACATTCTCGCAACATTTACCAGTCGAACCTAAAGTTTTCGCCGACAATGTCCGGCGCAAGGAGTGGACGTAGGTTGGCCTGGACGATGGCACGTATGCCTGCATCCTGAATACGATTTGTCATGTACTCACTGAGTCGCTGTGCTCGAAGTCGAGCCCATGCTTGCTGCACGACAGCGAAATCGCTAAAGAATGGGTCCCTTTCCCCAGCAGGCTTTGACGCACATCTCGCCACGTGTTGATGACAAGCCTGCGAGTTATTGCCTGCATCCTGGAGACACCATGCGCAGAAACGACACGGGCAAACACCGCATGACAGAGCACAGCAGCCGTTAAAGTCGGCAAAGGCTGTTGAGCAGCGCGGGCACGACATGACGAGGACTGAATCCTGAATTGTGTGAAGGTGATTCTGCGTCGTCGGATCCAGCCCATGTTCACGCAGAGCTGCATCGTGACGAAGCTAGAGCTGGCGCTCCTGCTCGGCTGCGGCGTCTCCCTCAAATGCTTGCGCGCAATGTTGAGCCAATTCGCAAAGTCTTTTGGGACAGCAGTTGCTATGGCATGTCCTGTGATGAGGAGTTTGCAGTCTGACGCGACACAACACATGCTGCCACCGCGCAAGAAATTCACGTGAGCATCAGGCTGAGTCGCGGCACGAACTAAGTGACCCAAGCACTCTTTGCACGTAAAGTGCCCGTCAGCGCAAGAGACGCCCTCATCGGCGGGATAAATGTCGAGGCAAATGGCACACGAGGTCTCCTTCACAGGCTCGACCTGAAAGGCCTCGTGATGCAAGGCCTCGAGTGCAGTAGGCCGCTGACGTGGATCTTCAGGCCGCAGAGACGATATTAGTGACTTGGTTGCTTCTGATATCTCTGTGTTCTCGAAGAGCTCTGCGAGAACCACGCTCACAGAGAACATGTCCACGGCAGACTCAACTTTGTCAACAACTTCGTCGCGCAGCAGCTCGGGCGCCATGTATTGCTTGGTCGTTTGCAAAGGCTGCGTCATGGTCACGTCGTGCATCTGGACGCCGTCAAAGTCCTCTAGCACTGGTGAAAGACTTGGTGCGAGGAAGATATTCTTTGGCTTGATGTCGCAATGCACGAGACCTCGCGAGTGCAAATCGTGCAAACCGTACAAAAGACCGGTGGCGATGCCCCTGCGCGTCGCCAAGTCTGCAAACGGGTTGTCTCGGATCCAGGCATCAAGGTCGCCACCCTTGTAAAAGGGCAACAAAATGCAGCCCTGATGCGCATCCTGCATGAAGGCGCCCTGAATGCGCACAATACAGGCTGATTCTTATCTGAGCAAGCACTGACGCTTGACGGTAAAAGCGACTGCTCCGCTTTTCGTTGGCGAGATGAAAGGATTTGAGCACAAAGTCATGGCCATTTAGATCGCGTAGAAGTAGGACAAATTTGCCAGAATTGGATGAAAGCTGCGCGACAGTCTCAAAATCTCCACGCGTTGCGTTCGTCAGCCAGAGACCCAACGTGGACAGCTCGTGGGGTATGCTATTTTGTATGCGCAAGCTCTTGAGCCAATCTTGGTTTTGTATCAATTCAGAAAAATGTTCTTCCGCATGCTTCAACACCCGTGCGCGCTCTTTGCGCAGCTCGCTGTCGAGCTTGTAAACACTCCCGATCTTAGCAAGCTCATGCTCGAGGCCAGGAATTCGAGCTCGAGCTTCTGTATCTCCGTCATTGGCATCCTCGCGGGCGTAGCGAAGATCGTGTTCAAGCCGTTCACGCTTCCGCTTCGTTTTGTGCATTCTTTGCATGATCTCTTCTATGCGCGGCTCAGATAGTCCGGAAACGTGCTGAGACAGCACCTCGGTGAGCTCTTTGACGCGCTGCTGGAAAAAAAAATGACGAAAAAACAAGAAAATGAGGTGTGGCTTTGTGGCAGGAGATCGAGAGAGCGAGGAATGGCAGAGGCAACGCAAAGGCAGGAATGGTCAGCGAAATACTGAGGCAAGAGCTGAGCGTGGTTGCTTTTGCTGTCTATGACCACGTGCGACAGTGAAGGATGGTTCAACTTGAGCAAAAAAGACGAAATCATAATGGGAGCGAGTGCTCATGGCAGGCGTTTGCTAGGTCACGGCCACGAAAAAAGTACGCGCGTGGCAGAGCGAGGCGGCGCAGGGTAAGAGCTAGTGCTGAGGCAAGCGCTGACCTCGCCGGCACAGTCATTGTCTCTGCAGTGGATGCGAAAAGCGGCTCGTTATCGAGAGCTTAAAAAAATGGCAAGCTGGTTGGGCTTGTTCGTCGCAGATCTCGCTGGGAAGGCTGCAGATCGTCCGCGCAGGCTGTGTACAGGCTTTGACAAGATTTTGTGGCGTCACGTATGCGTTTTGGCATGGATCAGAGGCCTTGGCGGTGGTCCATGAGGCTTTTGTTTCACAGAAGAGGAGGTGTGCACGGGCGAGCGAAGCAGCTACACAAGCTGCAGACCCGATGAGACGAGTTTGCCAAGCGGACAGGCACGAATGAGCGCTAGGCAATATGGAGAGTCGTTTTTAAGATCATTGACACAGGTTGCAGGTGTGTTTGGTGAGGAAGAGAGCCCAGAATGCATTGCACGTGCAAAGTATTGGCTTGGAGATTGGTCTTACGGATAGAAAAAGGTGCCGCATCGTCAGCGAGTGGTCAAACTTGCGTGCAAGAGCTTGTGTGAGAGCTAGGCTGAGGATCAGAGAAATACTAGCCGCGTTCGAGGTGCAAGAAGGTGAGCAAGGTAAAAGTGAACCATATGGGACAGCGTTGGCAACGCACGCGAGAGCACGCAAAGATGCGCGATTATGGCCGCAGAGATTTGGAAAGGCTAGCAAGCATGAGGCAGATCCACGAGAGCAGTTCTGACAGCGTGCTGTCTGTGCAAGTCAAGGCTAGCGTTGGGAACGAGATGTTGCTTGGCTAAGTAGATGTGCTTTGGTCCGGCCTCAGCCTGCCGGCCCTGGCGGATGATCTGCAAACGAGCTTGCCAAGACTGGTCCAAGTGAGTAGCTTGGCTCTACGATCTTTGTTTGGATTGAGCGACTGTTGTTGGAAAGAAAAGCATGATAGTGCATTCGACCCTTTCATTTCTTGTTATTGAGCCGAGATGTTTGTTGGTTGACACGTTGTTTGCAGAAAAGATGAGCAGCGTCGTAGGACAGAGCGACGCGTGCGATGCATAGGTCTTGCACGGAGAGGTGGCGTGGCTAGATTTCGTCGGCGTGGGCGGAGAGCTCGTGCAGGCAGCGCTGTGTGAAAAAAAATACACACACAAAAACACGAAAACACGAAAATGAGGTGTGGCTTTGTGGCGCGAGATCAAGCGAGCGAGAGATGGCAGAGGCAAGGAAAAGACAGGAGTGGCCAGCGTAGGACTGGTGCAAGAGCTGAGCGTGGTTGCTTTTGCCATTTAAGGCCATGTGCGGCAGTGATGGCTGGCTAAACTTGGTCAAAAATCACGAACAGATAAGGAGAGAATATGGGAGCGAGTGTATATGGCAAGCTTTGGCTACGTCACGGCCACGAAAAAGTACGCGCGTGGCAAAGCGAGGCGGTGCAGAGTAGGAGGTAGTGTTAAGGCAAGCAGTGAGCTCGTCGACAGAGTCATCGTCTCTGCATTGGATGCGAAAAAGGCTCCTATTTAAGGAGGCAAGCTGGCTGGGCTTGTACACCGCAGATCTCGATAGGAAGGCTGCAGATCGTCCGCACAGGCTGTTCGCAGGCTTTAGCAAGATGTTGCGGCGTCATGTAAGCATTTTCGCATGGATGTAGGGCCTTGGCGGTGGCCCATGAGGCTTTTGTTTCACAGAAGAGGAGATGGACGCGGGTTCGCGACGCCGCCACGCAAGCTGCAGACCCGGCGAGACGAGTTTGCCAAGCGGATTAGCATAAATGATGATAGACATTGAATGCGATCGTTTGCAAGATGGTTGACGCCTGTTGCAGTCGTGATTGTCAAGCAAGAGAGCCTAACGTGCATTGTACGTGCAAGTATTGGCTTGGAGACTAGTCTCACGGATAGAAAAAGGTGCCGCATCGTCAGTGAGTGGTCACATTTGTGTGAGCAAGCTTGCTTGAGAGCTAGGCTACGTATAAGCTAGATATCAGCTGTGTTCGAGGTGCAAGAAGGCGAGGAAGGTAAAAACGAACAATATGGGACAACGTTGGCAACGCACACGAGAGCATGCAGCTGCAGTGCGATCATAGTCGCAGAGCTTGAGGAAGGCTGGCAGGCATGTGTCAGATCCGCGAGAGCAGTCTCGGCAGCGCGCGGCTTGTGTAAGTCAAAGGTAGCGTTGCGAGTGAGGTGTTGCTTGGCTATGT
>BGKB01000009.1:0-123813 GCA_003116975.1 Aurantiochytrium sp. KH105
TATGTTATACTACATCCGGGCTCGCCCCTGTGCGCGCATTTCACTCATGCAAAGAGTCCAAGTGTGGTAGGCAGGTCTCTAGGCCGCCGCCGCGGCGGGCGCTGTGCTGCGATCAACGCCTTGCCAGGCCTTGCCTTCTTTCTTCGTCAAGTTGCCTTCAAGTTGCCTTCGAGCCTCCACGTTGCCTGGGCCCTGCGGCTGCGGCATGCTCGATCGAAGGTCAGTCGGTCGGTCGGTCGGTCGCAGCGGGTCGGCCGACGGCGCCTCGCTGGCGGGCTGTTCGAGTTGCGGAGGGTGGGCGAGTCGGAAGCGAGGGGCTGGCCGGTCAGGGTCTGTCTGCGCGCTGGACGCTGGGCGAGTCCAGTGGCGGGCGACGAGGTCTCGCGCGCTGACGCGCGATGCAGGCATGCAATGCAAGCAAGCAGGCTTGCCGGGCGAGGCGAAGTGGGCCCAACGACGCGACGCGATGCGATGCGATGCGGTGCAATGCAATGCAATGCAATGCGATGTATTGCAGTGCGGAGCAGTGCAGTGCAGTGCAGCGCGGTTCATGTCCGTGCACAGCAACATGCCGCAATCCAGTGCAATCCAGCGGAGTCCAACGTAATTCGTCGCAAGGTTTACAAGCCGCTGCAGCTGCACAGCTGCTGCAGCTGCCGCGCAAGCGAGCGAGCGAGCGAGCAAGCAAGCAAGCAAGCAAGGCCATCCAGAAAATCAATTTTTTCCGCCTGCGTGTCCGCCGCAGCGCTGTGTAACCGAGTGTCTCCAGCGGCTCACATAACAAGGCACACCTCCCGCTCCAACAACCCATCGCACAAGATAACATGACGTAGCCTCACATCCCAGCACAGCTGGCCCGCAAGCTCGCCGCCGGCCGACGCAGCCCAGCCCCCGGCCAGCTCCGCGTCGCTGGCCGTGGCCGCGGCCATGGCCGTGGCCCTGGCCGTGGCGCAGCGCGTGCACGCGCATGTACCAAGTTCGCGTGCGCACCGCCGCGCCTGCTTGCGCAGCGGCGCGCGAGGCAGCGCAGGGCGCGAGGCGGCGGCAGTCGCCACGACGCGGCTCGCGAGGCCACGCGACGCGACGCGACGCGAAGCGGGAGGGCGGAGACGCGGAGGGAGACGCGAAGGGGAGACGCGAAGGGGAGGGAGGGAGGGTGATTCGACTGGAGGGAGGAGAATGGACGGCCGGTCTGGCGCGGGCAGAAGCCGTTGCGAGGACGAAGAGGACTCGAGAGGCGCTGGCCGCTCCCGCGCAAGATCGTGTCGGGCGCAGGCATCGGGCGCTCGCGTCGGGCGCAAGACGGCGTTGAATGGAAGACGAGAGAGAAACATGCAGGCCTACTCGCGCAGGCTACTTAGTTACTATGATTATTTGACAGCAACAGCTCGGCCTGGCCCGGAGACGGCGAGGGAAAGGACAGGAGAAAAGCGAGGATTCGGAGAGGGCGAGGGTGTCGATTTTGAGCGAGCGACTGCTTGCAGCTAGTCAGTCAGTCAGCCTGCCTGCCTGCCAGCCAGCCTGCCTGCCTACCTGCCTGCCAGAGTCGAAGCAAATGACCATCCGTAAACGCGTCATGGAGGAAATTGGATCGACGCAGTAGGTCATTCATTACTCCTGGGGCTGCGGCTGAGACGGAGAGAAAGATACGTAAAAGTCCTTGGACTCGTAGATCTTCTCGATCAGGGCATCGTGCTTGGCCTGCGCCACCGAACGCTTCAGCTTGAGCGAAGGCGTGATCTCATCCGTCTCCACCGAAAAGTCCTGCGGGAGAATCGTAAACTTCTGCACCTTGCAAGCATTCGACACCATCACCGAGTCGTCCGCATTCACGGCCTTGATGGCATCGGTGATGGCCTTGATGAACTTGGCAGACTTGCACGCCTGCGAGATCTTCGTCACACCTTCCTCGAAAGTGGCAGCCGCGCTGGCGAGCTCGTCAGTACCTGGTTGCTCGCCTGTCGCGCCCTGCGCACACAG
This sequence comes from Aurantiochytrium sp. KH105, assembly GCA_003116975.1. NCBI lineage: Eukaryota > Bigyra > Thraustochytrida > Thraustochytriidae > Aurantiochytrium > Aurantiochytrium sp. KH105. The sequence continues at coordinate 1,981 of BGKB01000009.1, forward strand.
CGTCACGAGCATGATGTTGAACTTGCGCTTGTCGCCGACCATCATGGCGTTGGAAATGAGCGGGCACCGCTTCTTTACAGCATTCTCGATCGGAACGGGCGCCACGTTCTCACCACCGGCAGTGATGATGATCTCCTTGTACCGACCAGTGATGCGGAGCATGTGCCGCTTGTCCTTGCTGCCCTTGTCGCCACTGTGCAGAAAACCGTCAGAGTCGATGGTCTCGGCATTCTTCTTGCGGATCTCCTCCACGTGGGCATCGCCCAGCTTCGGATTGGCGAGGTAGCCCATCATGATGTGGCGGCCACGAAAGCACACCTCACCCTGAGCAGCCTCGGAAGGGGCGTCAAAGTCCTCGGCCAGAGGACACTCAGTCTTGCTGCTTCCGTCGTGAGCGACGTTGAAGACCTTGACCTGGGTTCCGTCGACCTCGTAGCCGATGCTTCCGCGCACATGGCAGCGATCCGTGCTCCACGTCGTCGCGCCAGTGCATTCGGACATGCCGTAGACTTCGTTGATGTTGATGCCGAGGGTGCCAAAGTACTCTGATGTCTCGACAGATAACGGAGCCGCACCGGAAAAGATGAATTTGGTCTGATCCAGACCAAGAGCCTCGTGGATCTTGCCAAGGATCTTGGATGCCAAGGGGTAAAGGTATCCCTGCGCACCCGAGCCGCCGAGAACCATGTTGTCCTGCGTGTACTTGCCATGGCTCTTGGCCCAGGTGGAGATGACCTTTTTCAGGCCCGTCGATGTGGCGCCAATCGCCTTGAGCTTTTCGGCAATCTTCTCGTACACGCGGGGCACGGCGAGAAAGAAGGTGGGACGCACGGCGCGCAGGCGGTCCCCAAACATGCCCGCTTTGAGGTCGTAGGGGCGCGCAAAGTGAGCAGTGATCCAGCCGCGCTTGTAAGCGGTGCCTACGATGGGAAGAATAATGTCAACCATCATTCCTGCGACGTGTGAGAGCGGCAGGTACGAGATGATGCGCTCTTGTTCGGGCTCAACTGCGAGAACAGGCACAGTTCTGGTGAGAACACAATAGCTCTCATAGATCAAGTTATCGTGGCTCACCATGACGGCCTTGGGCATGCCAGTGGTGCCGCTGGTGAACACCAGGCACGCGAGGTTGCCCGGCTCCGTGGCCTCGATGAGCTCGTCCAGGTCCTCGTCGCTGCCCTCCGTGCGTCCGAGCTCAACAAGCGAAGCCCAGTCCATCACCTTGACCACAGAGCCATCGCTACGCTTGAGGTCGCTCTTGCTGCAGCTCCAAGTAACAATGGCCTTGATGTATGGCAGATCGTCGATCTGGGTGGCGAACTTGTCAAAGTGCGCAGCGGTCTCTACCACGGCCACGGCGCCATCGGCCAGCTCGCTCTTGTAGGCGACCTGAGCAGAGGTGTCAGTGGGGTAAATGCCGGCCGCCTTGCCGCCCATCATCATGGCGCCGATTTCGGACATGAACCATTCCGGTGAGTTGAAGCCGAGGATCATGATGCCATCATAGCGAACGGCGCCAAGCTTGAGAAAAGCTTTGGCAGCCGCGCGCGATTCCTCGTAGTACTCTTTCCAGGTCCACGTCTTCCAGTTTTCGACGGGGTCCGAGGGCGCGGCGGTCATATCCTTGGCGAGCGGCGGCGAGGGGCGCTCCGCACGGAGCGCAGGTTTGTCGGGCCAGTTAATGGCGGCGAGCTTGATGGCGTCGACGATGGTGCCTTCGGGCGCGCCGCCTTTGGCTGCGCGAGCGGCGATGCCTTTTTCTGCAAAGCGGATTTTGGCGACATCATCCTTGAACATGTGCCACTTGGGTGCATCGTCGCTGTAGTCCGGGATGTACTCTGCATCCCAGCACGGCCCTGTCGCATCCGGCTTCGAGTTTCCACTGCCCATGTTGCTGATGATGGTTCGTAGAAAAGAATCGTCTTGTTTGGTCAACTTCAAGTCCTAATCTTCTTTCTGCGGAGTATTTGCGATCTGCACCAGTTTGGCGCGCACGATGCAGCTCGTCACCCATCGATCCGAATGTCAAGTCTGCGAATCAAGGCTTGAAGGACAAAAGGCCGGTCGTTGGTTCCCTGGGTGCAAGATTGGTTCCAGCAGAACTTCTTTGTAACGAATCAACTTCGTTTACCCTGTCAATCTTCACGTGCTTTTTTTCATCTTGGGTGTAAAAATTTGCTCAACCTATTTTGGCCTTCGACTGCACTCGTGCTTTATTATTCATATTGCGATCAGCCGATCGTTTTTCTACTCAGTGCGAGCGCTAGCGTGGGACCCCGATTGGTCAGTCAGTGTAGTTGCTCTGAGTTGTTGTCCGACGACGTCATTCGCTTCCAAGTCTTCGTCCATTCCTCGTCTGAGAAAACAAGTTTTCACGCCGTGCTACTACCCAAAACAAAATAGAACAGTTTTAGACCAGAGGAAGCCAAAGGAAGCGCACTCGCTGACTTTCTGTGTGGATGCACTTGAATCTGCGGGCGCAATTAGCATTTTTAAAAACAAGCAACCAATCTATCCGGTAGATGGACTTCCACACTGCAAGATGTGTCTGCTCGTTCTCCACGCGAAATCCTTTCTTTCCACAAATTGAGCCTGCTTACCATGGAAAAGTAGCACCGAGAAATTTGGTGAGCAACGAACAAGGCGCGGATGCCGTCAGGACGGTCTCACAAGCTGGCGACGGCTCAACTTGCTGTACCAAAAGTTCGTTCGGTCCTTCCTTTTCATGCTCTTCTCCACCATTGACATCATCACCAGCAGCGCCAGCACCTACCCTCAAGGATCGTTTCCAGAGCGAGCTGCATTTCGCTTGCGCGTCAGCACGTCGTCATTCTCGCTTCATCCGTGGTCTCCAACGACAAAAGAAACTGTCCCCGCGCACGCGCGCACGCGCGCACCCGACTGATGATGGCGTGCGCGTGAGGACCCCCCCCCCTTTGTCTTGCAATGGGCCCATCCGATGAAGACACGAGCAGTCCCGAGTGCTGCTCCGGAGGGGAAAAAGAGGGCGCGCCGCGAGCACTCACGGCGCGCGCTGGCAGGGGCCGCGCGGCACCAGCCGCAAGCCGCGGCGCCGCTGAAGCTTGAACAATCTCCCCGTCTCGTCCCCTCCGTTTGCACCTGCAGCGCGCTGCAGAACCGTGGCCAGCATGGAGGACGAAGAGCACCGTTGGGGGTTTTGGCCCAAAAACACGACCGACGAGGCGCCCAAGGCTCGCGCCCAAGGCAACGATGACCTCGATGAGGAGGAGGACGAAGAAAGCCAGGCGGTTGACCCGGTGGCGCTTGAAAACCTGCGCAGACTCATGGATGCAGAAGACAATGTCGGACCTCGTTTCGGCGGGGAACGAGTGACCCAGTCGTTCTGGGACACAGAAGCCAGCGACGGAAGGCGCGCGTTCGAGGACAAGTATGAGGATGAGGATGACGACGAAGAAGGCGTCAATGATGCAGATCGCGCGAGCGCGTTGACCGCTTCCAACTCGATGTGGAATGGTCTCCGCCAGGGAATCTCGGCGATCGATGAGTACGCACGGCACCAAACGAGCTCCATCAAGTCTGGGAGACAGGATGTACACGAGGAAGCCGAGCTCGTCATCGCGGTCCGTGCCGTCCGCCTTCTTTCCGGAGGGTCGCGTGTGGCTGGCCAGCAGATTTATATCAAGATCGATCTCGAAGCCTACACGCGCGAAACCGGCCACTTGTCTGCAGAATATTCTCGTCAAGTTTGCGGCGAAGTCTTTCACATTCCCGTGAGCAAAGGAAACATTAATGACAGTACAATGCTGAGAGTGCGTCTGAAAAGCGCGTCGAATCTTTCGAGTCCTTCCACTGCTTACTTTGGTCGCTACAGACCCAATCTCGCTACCGTGGGCATCCACATTCTCAATGTTGCGAATGTGGGCTCTCCCGATAACTATGTTATGGTGGAACTCGGAGATCATTTTGCCGAGGCCGAAATGGCATTCTACTGGTGCCCACCGGATGATATCCCAAGTGCAAGTGCCGCAGAACCGTCTCGAAAACTGCGCAAGGCACTTGGGAACCCGAAAAGGCGTTTGCGTAGTGGGGTGCAAGTGCCACAGACTGTTCTCGGTCTCGACGACATGCGTAAAGACCAGGCATGGGTCGACAATCCCGGTGGACTTGCACAGGTCAATACTTACAATAAGCTTTCTGTGATCATCGTAAGAGCTCGCAACTTGCGAGCGGCGGACGCAACTGGATATAGTGATCCCTACTGCGTTGTCATGTGTCACGGCCGCCGGGTCCGCACCGAGGTTAAACGCGCGACGTGCGATCCCGTTTGGGAAGAAGCAGTTCATTTTCCAAGCCTCGACGCCATTGATCTCAACGATGAAATCACTATTGTCGTACGCGACAAGGACAAATTCTCGCGCGACGACGACCTCGGCCAGCTTTCATTGCCACTCTGGGCACTTGTGCGAAACGGCGTCACTGGTGCAAACTGGTACTCGCTCAGCGATACGGACCGCATGAATGTGCACGCGCGAGGGAGCTATCTTGGTCAGATCGAAGTTGAGGTGATCTTCAGACCAGCTCAAATGCAAGCAAACCTTGTCACATCTCCAGCGGCGCGCAGTCTTGCGAACTTTCAAAGCTCCGAAGTAACCTCGAAATCGTTCGAGCTTGGGCCCGAGGTGCGCACGCCACGTCTCTTTGTGCGCATTGTCCAAGCACGCAACCTTCCAGCAGCGGATAGCAACGGCTGGAGCGACCCCTTTTGCCAAGTTCGCGTTCGCGGAAAGAGACAGCGCACGCGCTCCGTGAAACGATCGGTGGCTCCGCATTGGAACCAAGTCTTTGAATTTGGAGCCAATGACTTCTTGCACACGAGAGATATCGTGGAAATTACCCTTTACGACAAGGACCTCATTACGAACGATAAGCTTGGCACTGTGCGACTTCCCATATATCAGCTGACCCAGCAGCCAGGGCCGGAGCAAACTACCTGGCTGCAGCTCTCCAGCGCGAGATACCCATGCGCAGGCGAGGTTCAAGTTGCTGCTCACTATGTGATGCCAACCTTTCTCGAATCCGCAAACCATCAAGCGGCGCGCGATTTGTACAAAGGTAAGGAATGGCTTTACGAGCTTCAGCTCACGCTTCTTTCCGCCCGAGGGCTCCGTGCTACGGACGAGGCCTCGCACGCTTCGTCGCCGTATTGTCTCATCTCTTGCGGAGCCCACTCAAGCATCAAATCTCGGGTGCGCCATCGCACCGTAAATCCGATTTGGAACCAGCACTTTAAGTTTCGCCAGTCGATTGACGAAGCACGAGAGGGCCTAGGCCGCGCCGATCATCTCACGATTCGTGTTTTTAGCGAGTCTCCTGGTCGTACCGCTGACCAGGCTCTCGGCTCAAGAACCTTTGATCTCGGGTTTCTGCTTGACAAGCTCGGCTACGTCGACAAGAGCGGTGCGGAGTTCACAGAATACTTTCGTCTTGACGGCCCTGCTGCAGATGAACCCGTAATGAGCAGCGGGGACATGGACGGGGAGAGTAACGATGCTTCACTCGACAACGAGGCCATGAATGATTTGACTGCGCAATTTGTTGTTGGTAACGGCCTCGGTCGCTCGAGTCCTAATGCATCTCCGCGATCCTCAAGATTTGACGCATTGCGCTCCACGCTTCGGCGCCGCAAACATCCGAAGCAGAAGAATTGGGATGACTTGGCTAATTTAGGCTCCCAAGAGACGCCAGGTCAATTGCATTCAGTCTCTCCAAACTCGCAGCGCCAGCAAACAAGCAACGGGGGGCACAAGCTTCAGGCCGGCCTTCAACGTGCGCTGGCTGCGTCGCGCGAGCTCGGCCTCCAGCGACCTCGCTTCGATTCTGACGGATCGGGCGAAATGGATGCTGCATACCTTCGCAATGAGGAAGACGGCCTCTATGGCAGCGTTCGCATGCGTATTCGGCTCGTTCCGATTGGCGAAAAACGAATGCACACCAGCCGTAAGCTTCTCGTGCGACTTCACCACATCTGCGACGCTCTTGACCAAGAGCGGGAACGATTCGATCCACAACTTCCCTCCCGCGTTATCTTGCGCGCGCGTCTCGGTGCCACTGTCTTTGAAAGCTCAGAGTCTCGTTTCCTCGCGCACTCGGGAGGCTGCGCTGTGTTAAACGCGCAGCAAATTTTCGATCATTGGGCGACCCATCTTCCCCCAAGTGATCGCAAAAAGGCAAGCGTTGGCTCGCCCGAGCGCGACAATGTACTTTTCATGGACCTCATTGACTCTCGCGACGATGGGGTTCTTGCCCGCGCGACACTTGGCCCCGCTGAACTGGAGAGGATCTCAAACACGCATCTCGAGGGCCCGACTGAGGTGGTCATGACACCAACACGGTTTCTCGGAACCTTGCCCAAATTATCTCTCGATTTGCGTGTTCTCGAGGTTCGCGAAGAGCTTCGGCCCGTGCTGGGATTCTTTCATTTGAATCTTCTCTCGCTCAAGATTGCTCGTGACGACTTTCAGCATGGTTATCGCACGGTTGTGCGATACGGGAACACTGTCATGACAACGAGATGCGTGCAAGGAGAATTGAGCATTCGTTTTCTTCGGGACGAGCACATGTACAAGTTTGCCGTCTACGAAATGTTCACACCTGTGGTCATTGAGGTGTGGGCAAGTGCCGTCGATCCACAGAAAAATGCATCCGGATCAGGCGAACGGCGCGATGCCTCCAAGTGGGGCACCTTGTTTGGCTCCGTGACCATGACCGTCTTTGACATGCTCGAATTGGAGGCGCAGGTTGTCCATAGCGACGCTCATTTAACCAAGCAGGTGCAAATGCCTCGTCTTAAGCTGCCCTTGACAGCGCCCTCGTCGTCGGGAAGTGCGTTGGGTTCGCTCTGGGTGGAAGCCATGTATGAAGAAAATTTCTGGGCTCTGGTCGCTCCTAATCCGAACCCAGTGCTGCGGCCCGCCAAGCCATTCTCCCTGGCCAATTTGCGTCACGAGGTAAATCGTTCCATGTCCATCCTTGGTTGGTTCTCCGGCGCTGGAGAGTACATTGCGTACCTTCTCAACTGGGAAAACTACGCAATTTCGATATTCGGCGTGCTGCTTACAGTTCTCTTTTGCTGCGTTGACTTTTATGCAGAGCGCGTGTTGGCCTTGCCTTTTTACCTGGCCCTCATTGTGGTCATGCGTAAGCACTACGAACGCGTGAATGGCGACCTCGTCAACGAAGTCCTCAAGGACGTCCAGGCTCGAGAGGTGAACGCGAGAGTCCGTGTCGCCGTACTTCAAGCCAGGGGGCTCTTAATAAAAGCACCTTCGCATGCTTTGCGAGATCGGCATAGCCTCGGCCACACGATGTCTACATTGGGGACGATAGGGTCTCCTCGAATGGCCCGCGCGAGTGCACGCTTTCCACAAACGAATGATGTCGTGGAAGAACTTGGCGAAAACGGAGTGGACGCGGAGCGCAAGTGCGACGACATGCCTGGAAGCCCGTCTTCACCTGAAGAAGCAAGTTCGAAATGGAGGGTTGCGTCGCTCGCTTGGGGAATCATAGATATGCCACGGCGCATGGTTCGGGGTGCAACAACGAAACGTGGGACCCGCGAGAGCTTCTCGTCAATGCAGCATTCATCGACGAGAGCCTCATCGGCGCTTTCGGCATCTCCAACAGGGCCACAAGGCCAGGGTGCGAGCAGTGTGAGCGACCAGGCACTGCTACCTTGTGCGTTTGCTCGCGTCGCTTTGCGTCCGAACTTTGGAAGTCGAAGGCTTTTGCGCATTGGGCGAACGTGGCGCAGCTTCCCAACGAGTTCGCCAGATTTTGGCTTGGGGAAGCGGGGATACAGCGTAAATCGCTCGTTTCAGGGCAAACTAAAGAGTCAAATTGTCCCGTGGGAGACGGCGCGAGGGGACAAGATTCAAGCGTTCGAGTTTGACGTCAAACTTTGCTCTCGCTCGGGCAAGATGATTCTAGTGCGACTCTTCCGAGCGGAAGGCCTGATTTCGCGCGGGCGAGGCGGGCGTTCTGATCCATATGTTGTTCTACAAACGTGCGAGAATGCTGCGCCTAAGAGCAGTGGTGGTTCGCGCGGACAAGTGGGCGTGAACTCTGTTGCTTCCTCTGTGGACGAGTATGGCGGGCTGAGTGCTTTCGAGCTGGCCGCAGATACTGCAGCAAATGCGGCAGGGGCTTTGGAAGGACGCAAGGTCAAGAGCGTACCACCTGGGAACAAGATGCAGTCTTCGACAAAGCGTGAAACGGTGGACCCAGTTTGGAACGAAGAGTTTATGCTGGGTGGAGCCCCCATGGTGCACAATGCAGACTTTGTGGAGCTGGTCTTCAAGGACGCAAGCTCATCAATGCGGTCGTGCGCGCTCGGATCGCTTCGTGTGCAGGTCGGACGCATTAAGACACTCTTTGGCCGGGGAAGCGATGGGCCAGTATGGTGCAATCTTTGCCCACCCAAGGACATTGCGCCGGTTTCAATGAGTCAAAGAGACGGCAGAGGTCTCGACAATGGCGGCGTTGGCGCCGAGAGACCGGGAATTGCTGGACGTGTCCTGGTTCATATGTTCGTCGTTGACATGAGTCGCGTGACGGGGGGGCAAAAGCTGCTACGGGAGCTTAATACAAGTCCTATCAACGTCGCAGGTTCAGGCTCATCAGATTCAACTCGAATCGTGGAAGACCCAACCCAGGCCAGTCAAGGGTCGCGACAAGAGCTGCGTGTCAACACGGGAGATGAAGAGACAGGGGCTGTTGGCCGCACGCGGGCTGGCTCTGCCCCGCAAGCAGAAGAGGATACGGTCGTTTCGCCAGACTCTTGGTTTCGCGCAGGCTCGGAAGTTGTCGTGGAGATCGTCGACGGCAGTGTCGGAGGTAAGGCCAGTTCGTTTTTGGGTTGCGCCCGCATTCCGGTCGCGGTGCTGGTGGACAACGAGGAAGTCTTGCGGCAGCCCGTGTTCGAGCGCTGGATTCCCTTATGCCCATCAATGGATGGGAGCGTGGTCGACGCAGCGCTGAGCGAGGGGGCGGCATTTGCAAACGCAGAGAGCCTAGGCGAGGTTCTGGTTCGGGTGGAGGTCCTTCTTCCAGATCCCGTGGCACGTGCGCGTCTCATGGAGCTGGAGGAGGCCAAGCGCGCAGAGAAGACGCGTGTTCTCGGGATTGCGCGATTGCGGATGCTCAACAAGGCCTTGGGGGACTTCCAAAATCGACTTTTTCGTATCAATAATAAGATGGAGCACGCGAAGAATCTTCTCAATTGGACCCACCCACGTCGATCGCGGCGCGTGATGAATGTCCTTTTGATTCTCTGTATCATGTGCACTTTGGTCCCGAGCCGGTTCGTGGTGCTCTTCGTGGGACTCTTCATGTTCACGGAACATTTTCGTCGCATGGGTACGATGGCGCTTCGCGTGAACCATCTGCTCTCGCTCATGCCTACAGACGACGACCGGCGCGAGGCCTGCGCGGGCGGGGTGGTGTCTGCGAAGCGAAGGTACTCTGTCGGGCTGAGCGACAAGGGCATTGGCAGCGGCAACATCGACAGCAGCATCGTCAGCAACGGTGCAGCAGCAGCATCGCTAAAGCTGCAGCAAGATGATGGGGATGGTGTTGGTGCTGCGGGGAGTACCAAGACGTCACCGCCGGCAGCGCTGCCGATTTTCGTGGCCAAGACGAGCGGCCGACGGGATTGGGTGGACGCCGCGCAGGCGGTGCACAAAGTTGGCCGCGCCGGGGAAAACGGTCGGGGCGACGGCGTTGTTGAGCGCGGCAAGGCCTGGGCGGAAGACGGCCTCGGCCATTCTGGAAATGGAGTGGCCGGGCCCGGCGACGGCGACGGCGACGGCGGCGGCGACAATGACGGCGCGCGTCCGCTTCGCGGTGGCGGGCATGCGGAGGCACAGGCAGAGGGCAAGCAAGGGCTTGGGGAAGATTATGATGAAGACGCGCAAGAGCGAGTGCGAGTACAAGGGTCGTTTCTGGGGGCGGTTGATGAAGAGGCGTTACCACTCGCGGTGAATTTGCGAGAGCTCCGGCCTCCGGAAGGCGTGATGCTGACTGGGGCCGACATTGATCAAGGTTTTGCAGGAAGTCTGCGCGTGATGCTGGCGCCCTCGTCGTCGCGATTGCGCGGCGCGGCGCAGCGCGCGGCCTCGCGGCGGGCGACCCCGCGTTGGACGACGCATTTCTGCTTCCTGCATCGTACACGGGCTGGCGCCTATCTTTTGTGGTGGTCGAGCAGGGACGCCTTCGAGGCGCTGCAGGCGCCGGAGGGGGCATTTGGGCCGATTCTCGGCGCGCTTGCAAGCGTTACTTCCCGCGCCAAAACGGTTGGCCAGTCTGGAGGAGCCGAAACTCTGCAGCGGCAGCTTGACCAGCAGCTCGGCCAGCTTGGCCAGCAGCTTGGAAATCAACAGTTTGGCCAACAGCTTGACCAACAGTTTGATGAGCCACGCCGCCAGGGTTCGCAACAGTTTTCTCATTTAGGGGGCTGCCAGCGGCCGGAGCTCGCGTTTGCCTTGGTTCGTCATCGGCCGGATAGGCCGTCTTCGTCGTCTTCATCGTTTTTCTCCTCGTCCTCATCGACGTCTTCGACGTCGTCGGCGTCTTCTCCGCCCGCAGGTGCAGCAGCGAGACGGCCTTCGCCCTCGTTTTTATCTTTCAATGCTCCGCGCTCAAGTCCACCTTCATCCCCAGGTCCCGCAGTGACGATCGGCGAAACCCGCTACCGCTCGCAGCCTCTTATCGTCGAAGGCGAGGTTTCGCAGCAGCGTCGGAGAGTGGAACAGCTCCTCGTGCTGGCGAATTCTGATCGCAAAAAGGAAAAGTGGCTCGCGGCAGTCGTTGCTCAAGGGAACCGTCATCACTCGTCGCTCGCTGGCAATGTCGGGCGCTGAAGGTCAGCTAGAGTTGCCAGGCTTCACTACGCCTACTTCCGTTTTTTCTAGTAGGATCGAGGCTGGTTCAATGGCCAGAGAGAGGTCAAACTAGCAATGAGCAGCTAGGCACGGGATGGCTGACCTGGCGACTGACCAGCAGGTATAACGAATGAATAGAAAATCAAAAATTCCATCGTCTGCTTTTTCAGAGGCTTGCTCAATGGCCAGAAAAGTCAAATTCGCAAGGAGCAGCAAGGCACGGGATGACTGACCTGGCAACTGACCAGCTAGGCAGCGTTGTTTTTATTTTGTACAATGTTTTTGCCGTCCTGAGCAAGTCAGCTGGTCAGCCGGCCGACCAGCCAGCCAGCCAGCCAGCCGGCCCGACAGAGGGGCCGTCCATCCGCGCTTGGTGTCCGTCCACGCGCCGTGACGGCCGCGCGTCGCGGTACGGACGGCTCCATCGCGCTCGCTGCCGCTCCCGACAGCGAGCGGCGCGGTGACTATTTCTGCGCCGCAAACAAGAGAAACTGCGGTAGACATAGCGGGATATGGCAGATGAGGGAGTTCGCGCCTGGGCGGAGTGACGTGACGGCGCGGCCGGCCGGGAGCTGCCGGGCTTGGCGGGCGCGACCGGGGATGTCGGATCCGAGCGGAGAGTAGAAAGGAGCCCGCCTCCAAGAATCCAGCGCTCGGTGAAAAGGACTTGGTTCGCTGGCTGTGGCCGGTTGATGCGCCCGTTCACAAAGTCATCGCCTGCTCCGGACGCTGGTGCAAGAAGCTCTCCGGCTAGCTTCCCCTCTCGAGCTGGCAGCTTCTCTGCCCCTATCGCTGCGGGTACCTCAAACCCTACCCCCCACAATCCCCACCCGCCCTTTTCTCACGCGCCCCCCCGACTGCGGGTTTTTCGCTCACCCCTTTAGTAAGCTACAATCTCCCGCAGCCGAGCCCCGCAGCATGTACGCGCGCGGCGTGGGGCGGGCGTGGTCCGCTCGCGGGGGACCCGCGCGGCGCGGCGGCGAGGGTGCGGCAAGGTGCCACGAAGGTGTTGCGAAGGTGCGCCAGCTGCCGTCGAGGTGCCGCTGCAAGGCGCAGAGCTGCGCGCGGCCGCGGCGGGCAGCAGCCGGCGGCAGGCAGGCAGGCAGGCAGGCAGGCAACGGCGCGGCGCGAGGCCGGCGGCGGCAGCTGCCGAGCGAGCGAGCGAGCGAGGCCGCGGCGCGGCGGCAGACCCGATCCATCCGCCCCGGCCGCCCGCCCCCGCTTCCCGCCGCGGCGCATCCGGCCGCGCATTGTTATCCCGCGCGCCGCGCGACCGACTGCGACCCCTCGCGCGGCGCGGCGCCCGTTGCCGGCGCGCGGCGGCGAGCGATCGAGCGGAGGAGGAGGGCGAGGAAAGCGCGGCGCGAGCGAGCGCGAGAGTGCGCGGCGGGCGGTTTGCTCGCAGGCCTGTGGAGGCGAGCCCCGCCGGGTGTCCCCTCGCGGCGCAGACGAGGCGAGGCGAGGCGAGGCGAGGCGAGGCGCCGCGCGACGCGAGCCTGCGCGAGGCCAGGCAGGCAGGCGGCCGCGTCCATTTGCGACGCACCCGCCGCGCCTCGAGCGGGTCGATCGCGCCAGGCCCGCGCGAGCGAGGGAGGGGAGGAGACTCGCGCCACGCGCCGCGACGCGCCCGGCCGCCCGCCCCGGCGCGCCGCTGCGAGACGAGGAGGAGCGCCGCTCCGGCGTCTGACTGGAGCAGCGAGCTAGCGTAGCGGCAACGAAGAAGGCAGGCAGACAACGAGGACGCCGAAGATTGAAGAAGCCCGAGGAGGTCGGGGCGGAAAAGGACAACGAAAAGGGAGAATAAGACCGCTGAGGCAGGTTCAAAGCAAGCCTGGTCAAGCCAGAAGCGGGAGAAACCAAACAATTTGCGCAGGCTGCGACTCTCAAAGACTCGCAAGGCTGGTTTTAGACTCTTTTTTTTTTCCCACCCCTCACCCATTTGACGATCGATTCAGAGAAATCAACAAGCAGACAGTTTGCCTCGAGCTACGGAGATCGCACGGTGCAGGCTTTTGGGATCGCGCTCGACAGGACGCGTTGCAAGGGCCATAGACAACCTTGTCTGTCATTGCCGGGCTTGGTGAGAGGTAGATTGCCGTGACTAGTGTGCAACAAGAAAAGGCTGGCTGGCGTCTCGCAAGGGCGCACGTTCGTATCAAGGGACGATACGCTCGTAAAGCCACGTAGGCACATTCAAGAATATCTGCAACGCACCGCAAAGCACAGTGAAAAACCAAACGCAGCAGCTTCACGCTCACTGCCACTACCTAGACGACGCTGCTTGAGAGTGTCTCATCGTGCCACCTACGCACTCCGCTACACTCCGCGCGAGGTGACGAGTGGTAGCAAAGACTCAAGTGGACGCATTACTGGGCTATTTTCTTTCCGGTCTACTACTAGCAAGAAGAACGTGAGTGGCTGGACAGCGAAGCTAGCTGACCTGGCCGGTGCCACTAGCCGACGCGTTTATCCCGATCTCGCAGGACCGAGGTCTGCGCACCAACCAGCCAAGCAGCCAAGCTTCCTGGGGCGAGCGCAAGGGTTCATTGCCCAGGTCGTTCTACATTTTCTCGCCTGGAGCTCATCCGGTCCATCGAGCTTGCCAGCCTGCCAGCTAGCTAGCTAAAGCTAGAACCGGCTGTCTCAGGGCGTCCGTCTATTTGCTCTGCGGGTGTCCCTTCGCAGCACCAGCTCGCGGCCGCCAGGGCACCCGCCTTTTTTCTCCGTGCCTCACTAGCCAGCCGCTCGCGCTCACGCCCACGCCCACGCTCTCGGCCGGTCGAGAGCCGCCGCGGTCTGCAGCAGCGGACGTCGGGGCGCGGGACGTGCAAGCGACAGCGAGCGTCCACGACTTGCGTCAGCGGCGGCGGCGGCGAGGGCGAGGGCGCCGAGGAAAGGTAAGCAGGCAGCTTCTGTTTGGAAACGCGAGACCGCCAGCCAGTCAGGCTCCCTCTGCCAGCCAGCCCAGCTGCTGGAAGGCGAGGCCTGCAGTGGCACGCAGCCAGGCGAGGCACGGCAAGGCAAGGCAAGGCAAGCGCGCGAGATCGAGCGCCGGCAAACCCGGAACTCCGACCCGAGCGGTCCGCGTGGCGGGCCGCCTCGCACGCCTCGCGCGTCTGCACGCTCGGAGAGACAAGGCACGGCAAGGCAAGACAAGACAACGCTTGTTGGCTTGCGAGCTCGTCTGGACGGACACCGGCCGCCGCTGATTGCCTGCCTTGCGCAGGTCGCTTGGTCATTCGCTCGCTCGGTGCAGTCGATCGGACGCTCGCTTGTCACGGGCAACAGGTTGTAAGCGAGCGAGGGCGGCGGTCTAGGATCGCGGGCTGCATTCTCTCGCAAGAAATAAGCTGCTTGCTGCTGCCCTGGCCTGGTCTGACGGTCGGTCGCCCTGAGCATCAGACTTCCTGACGGTCAGTGCAGTCGCCGCGGCGGAGTTCATCAAAGCAGAGCAGGGAGGAGCAGAACAGACCGGAGCGTCAAGCGTGGCGGCACGGGCACGTCCGTCTGCTATTGCGTGCGTGCGTGTGTGTGCGTGCGTGCGGACGTGGCTGCTGCAGCTTTTCGCTTTTTTGCGTCTCGCGTTGTTGACCGCATTCTCCGACCACAGCCGACCGCGTCAAAAAGGCAAGTAGGGCGGGCACCACGCCACCTCTAAGGAGGTGTGGTGTAACTCGCTGAAAGGTCGCGAGCGTTCGTTCGTTCGTTTTACCTGTCCAGTGCCCGCCAAAGCCTCCCTGGAGAGCAAGAGGCCACAGCCACGGGTTCCAGCTCAGTGGAGCTACTCCACACCTGTCTGGCGCTTACTGACGTCTGCCTCCCCCTGGTGTGTGCCGCGGGACGGAGGACTGCGGAGCCTCGCCCCGCACCTGGATCGGAACCGGAGGAGCGAGCGCTGACCGCTCGCTCGAGTGCGCTCCCTTGCGCTTGCCCGCCCTCGCTTGCGCGAAGTTTCGGGAAAAAAGCACGAAACCCGTGTTCTCCGCGCCGCTTTCTCCGCTCACTAGCACTTGCTCTTCTGCGTCCGCCGTCATATCAGCAGCAGTAGAATCCAGCCGACCAGCCTTTGGTCTTGGGCGTTTCTCCCCGACTTCTTGTGGCTTTCTCGCGTTGTTCTGCATTGCATTGCATCTCTCTCCAGTGCATTGCATTGCTTCTCGGGGAAACGCACGTCTCCCATCCTCTCACAGACCACTCGTTGGCGCGTATCACACAGGTTCCTCCCTCGCTGTTCCTTCTCTCGCGCGCACTCGAGGTCGGTCGGGCGTCTTTCCGGGAACCACCTCGGAACTCTCTCGGAGCCGCCGGCTAGCGCGCTGGACACGGGGCCGTTCGACGCCGCCGGTCAGGTCAGCCAGGGCAGGTTTGGGGTCCGAGGAGGCGCGGCGAGCGCGAGAGGCAGCAGCAGCTGCAGGCGAGAAGAAGCGAAGGCGAAGCGGGAAGCAGCCAGCCAGCAGCTGGCCGCAAGCAAGAAGCGAAGGCGCCAAGGAAGGGCATTGCTCCCGGTCTAGCGTCTGGTTTACCCTGTCAAGTGGCGCACACAAACAAACGAACAGACAGACGGACAGACAGCTGGAGCAGCAAGAAGAGCAGGAGCAGGAGCAGGAGGATAAGAGCGCGGGGTTGAGTCTCCTGGGCCAAGGCTTCTGAAGCCTTGACGCGCGCGTAAGGGGAAGCAAGGTGTCCGCGCGTGCGTTCGATCGATCGTTGTTTGCTTCGCTTCCACCGCAAGCGCGAGCTGTCGGAAGTGCGGGGACCCACAACGGGGTTTCATTTGCACGCCCGCCTCTACTCGCGCCCAGAGGGGAGCCCACAGACATTTTCGTGCGGGGTCAGCTAGCTTGTTGACCGCTTCTAGAGCGTGATAGTTGTGGAGCCACAGTGGAAGTCAGGTGCTGGGACACCCGCTCGCAGTCGCGCGCCGGGCAATCCCTTCAAGCCCCGGCTCGGGACCTCCAACCGCGCGAGCGCGCGTCTCGCTGCGCAGCCTGCGCGAGCGGACACCTGGCCTTTACACAGCGTCTGTGCGCGCCTGAAGTCCGTGGCTATAGCGCCGACGCACTCTCCTCCCGTGGTCTCCTCTCAACGGCGCCCAAGAAAAGCGCCGGCCTCGCAGAGGGCCTTCGCCTGCCAGGGAGCGGCAGCTCCATCGATCGTCCGTGGTCACGGTTCTTCGCCGAGTTTCACGGCTGCGCGCGCGCGCCCGGGACGAGAAGCGGGGAAGGCGTAGGGACCCTCCGCGGGGTTTCTCGTCGTCCACCGGGCCCTTGCCTCCGCCTGCTCTGCTTGCCGCAGAAAGCAACCGTTCAGGGCGTGAGACCTTCTCGCAGACAAAGACGCAAGTCGAGGTCTCTCGCCTCAATCGCAGCAAGTGACTTCGCGCCGCGCTACGTAGCGTTGCGTTGGGCCGGGTCTGGTCTTGCTTCGCGCGTCGGGCCGAGGCATCGCAGGCGTCGACAAGGTCGCTGTCTACGTGGCTTCGGTCTCTCCAAACCTTTTGCCGTAGGCGCTCGAGCTTGCAGCAGCACCAGCACCAGTAGCTCCTCGTAGACAAGCGGTGCGCCCGCTCCTGGCGCGTGCATGGGCTGCGTTGACGCCGCGGCGACGAGAGATTGGCACGTTTGACGCGCGGCTTGTACGTAGCACAGTATGCGAGACAGTCGCGACGACTTCTCTGGCCACGCAAACGACCCACACGGGCGTCTTCGCAGGCAGTCTTCTTCGTCCGCTACGCGTGACAATGTAACTCAAGGTAATATTGGAGTCTCCGCCAACACACAAGACGAGAGGACCAGTCAGCAGCAGCAGCAGCAGCAGCAGCAGCAGCAGCAGCAGCAGCAGCAATCACAACAATCACAACAACAGCTTACCTCGGCTATATCGGCTGCGATCGCGCAGTCTTCTGGTTCGCACGCTTTGCAACAACAGCAACATCAGCAGCAGCAGCAGCAACAGCAGCAGCAGCAACCCCAACAATGGCAGGTTAATCCACAAGGTCTCTTTGGTCAAGCTCTCGTTCTATATCAACAACAGCCGGGCAATCACAACCAGCCCATCTCACTTCAACCTTATCAACTCACACAGCTTCCTCTCCAATATCTGCAGGCCTTTGGAGCAGCGCAGCAGCAGCAGCAAACGCAATCACAGCAACAGTCACAGCAGCAACAAGATCAACAACAAAGAGAACAACGACAACGAGAAGAAGAGCAACTGCGCCAAAGTCAACAAGCAGATATGTCAAGGGAAGCGGAAAAATTACGAATGCAGCAACAATCTGCGCCAGTGCAGGCAATGTCGGGATCATTGCAGCGCGATGAAAGCCTCATTCAATGGCTCGAGTCTCGAAAATTACAATTATTGCAAGAGCTCGCACAAATCGAAGCCCATATTCAGGCCTACAGGCAAAGTACCTCCAATTCGCAATCTTCAGCGACCTATGCGAATCAGCAGCAGCAGCAGCAGCAGCAGCAGCAGCAGCAACAACAACACCAACAATCACAACAACAACAATCACAGCAACAACAAGGGGGACTTGGCAATAACTCTTCAGATACAAGCTTCATCCGCGCCTTCGTGGAAAGCCAAAAATCTCAAATTCAGCCATCATCTTCTCCTGCTTCACAACAGCAACAATTGCAGCAGCAGCTACAACAACAACTTCGGCAACAGGAACAGGATCTTGCACAACAGTTGAATCAGCAACAGCAGCGTCAGCAACAGCAGCATCATTCAGGGCAACCAAAACAAGAAAACTCGCTCGAATCGCATGAGCGAAATTTGAGCAGGGGTGATCCGCAAGCGCTTCCTCAAAATAATGCAATGCAACAGCAGCAGCAACAGCAGCAGCAACAGCAGCAACTGCGGGGTCAAGGTTTGTCACCACCACCGCCGCCGCCTCCGACACTTATTTCACAACATCAACACCCAAACGCGCAGGCCCACACACAAGCGCATTTCATGCAAGCCTCCGGCGGAGCACCAGCGCAACTCGTTCTGCAAGGATTTCCCAGCCAAGTTGGCGTTGGCGTGGGGGCCTCGGCTGCATCGCCAGCAACGGGTAACGACGAACCCCCTCGTAAGGTGCGCCGATGGCGCAAGAGCGCCAAATTTTCTTCAAAATACAGAGGCGTCACCTTTCAGAAAAGAGACTCAAAATACGTTGCCCGGGCATGGATTTCCAAAAAGATTGTGCATCTGGGCACATTTGAGACTGAAAAGGAAGCTGCTCGCGTAGTTCGTGACAAATATTTGGAGATCTACGGCGAGGTGCCCGGTATGAGTCAAGAAGACTTGAGGAAACTTGATCAAGATGATAATGTTGTCGAATCGCACGCTGTCGCAGACGATGAGGAAGAGGAAGAAGATGCACTGGAGGTCGACGAAGACGATGGGAGCGATCTTCCTCCAGGAGTCTCTGCTGCCACGCAAGCGGCTACGCCTTCAACGTCCAAGTCTCCGCCGCCCGTTCCCATGGCTGTCGATGAGGAAATTGCACCCGATGCATTCGGGACAGAGGGGCCTGACGCTGGTAGCGGTGGAGGCGCTAGCAATAGCAGCTCTAGTGCGAACACAAGCCGGACAAGTTCGCAGAGCCGAAGCAACAACGACAGTTCTGCGCCAAAGGCTGCGTGATGAAATTTACAAGGAATCTGACCTATTCTTTTTTTTCTCTGTTGACCGATGTTAACTCTCTTTTTCCTTTTTGTTCTGGTATGTTTCTTTCTTGTCGAGAGCTGGTATGTTTCCTTGTCGAGAGCTTACTTGTTCGTTTTTCTTTTACTTCATTGACTGGCCTGATCATTATTCAGGACCAACCAAATCAAAACCACCTTCGCGAATGCGTCGAGCTAGCCTGGACCTAGTCCTACTGCCTAGTGCCAAGTGCTCAACTTCAAGCCGCCTTCACCTCCCGGGACCGACCGACCGACCGACCGACCGACCTCACTTTCCAGCATTACTTATGATAAACCATGGTTCTTTTGGGAACGAGGCTTGAGAAGTCGACCCTTGCAAGGGTCACAAGGAAGTGGGTGGCAACTAGCCGGGTTCGTGGCGCAGAGAAGCGGGGAGCAGAGCAGGAATTCGCGCGCGGCGAGGTCGCGCAGGGACGATGGGCAAGCGCAAGGGCAGCAAGGGCGGCAAGGGCGGAGGCTCGAAGCGCCGCAAGGGCGGCCTCAGCAAAAACGCTCGCAAGGCCAAGGCCCAGGCCGACTGGTACACGAACGATGGCGCGACAGGCATCTACGGCAGCCTGAGCAAGAAGAACGACAAGTCTGGCGAGCGCGAGGAGAGCGCGGCCGGGCAAAGGTCAGGGAAGAGGCGCAGAGAGCGAGACGGTCTGCTCGGATCCCGCAATGGCATCGCGAACGGCTTCGAGGACGCTGATAGCGATGACGAGGTTGAATGGGACCAGGACGACAACGTCGATTCCGACGACGCCGAGGAAGAGCCTGACGCCGCGTACCAGGGTCTCTTGTCGAGCCTGACTAGCGCGGAAAACTCGTTGGCGCTCTCAGAGCGAGGCGTGCTTGACCGTGTACGTCGCGAGCAAGAAGGCATCGAAGATGATGATGATGATGATGATGACGACGACGAAGATGTCGACGAAGATGGAGAGGAGCAAGACGACGATGAAGAAGACGAGAATGGCGAAGGCAATAAAACGCAAGAGTCTGAAATCGACAACGCTGCGAATGCAGGCTCCCAGGTTAGCGACGTCGATGAAGACGACGAAGAGGGTGACGAAGACGAAGACGAAGACGCCGGGGCCGAGATGGCCGATAGCGGGCATTTCGAGGAAAGGTTTGTCAAGAATTACGGGTTTGACGAAGACAGTCTGGAAAGACTCGCGGATCAAGACGCACAAAAGGATCCGGCGACCAAACGAGAGAAAATGCTGCAACGCAAGTCCAAGAGCAAGATCCTCGTGGGCACATCCAAGCTAAAGTGCATTGCCCTGGGCGCAGATGCTGATGCCATGGTAAATCGCAACGAATTTACGGCTGAACGTGTACGAAAAGGCAATGAGGACGCACTCGTTCAAGCTCACGAGATAAGGACGCGCCTCGCCAAGTCGTGGCTCGCGTATGCTGAACGGCGGCATCGTATTTGCAAGGACCGTCTGGGCGAAGACAGAGTTCCACCTCGAAATGCATTCGGCTTCACTGCGCTCCAAAACGCTCTGGTTGAACCTTTGAAGAGGTACACGGATATAAACTTTGGCGCGCGGGACCTGGGCAATGCTTCAGAACTTCGTGAATTGTACGTGCTTCACGTGCTGAACCACGTCATGAAGAGCAGAGATTTGGTCACAAAACACAATGCTCGCCTCCGCATCCGGGCAGAAAAGCAACGTCGCGCAAGGGAGGCTGCCAAGGTCGCTCGCGGACAAGCAGCCTCTGGTAAGAGCGGCGAAGAAGAAGGAGAAGAAGAAGAAGAAGAAGAGGAGGAGGATAACGAGGCTGCCGAAAACGACGATCTCCTGGACGAGGTCATCCGTGATCAGGGCTTTACGCGGCCCCAGGCCCTCATCCTCGTGCCGACACGGCACGCTGCATTGCGCGTCATGCGCGTCATGCTCGAGGTGTTGCCCTCAGGAACGAGTGTAGCGAATAAGTCGCGCATTTTCTCCGACTATTGCGAAGAAGGCGGCGAAGAGCTTCCGGATGTTGCCAAGCGGGTCCGACGCGAGTCTGCGACGGCGGGTGAAGCCTACGACGAACTATTTTACGATGCCGAGGAGCACCCGTTCCTGCGCGATGACGAAGCACGAAAAGGGGGTGGCGGCGGGCGCCCTGCGGACTGGCATGATGTTTTCACGGGGAATAGTGATGAGTGCTTTCGTATTGGCGTGGCTTTGAACGGGCGCAAGAGCGTACGGTTCTTTGCGGATTTCTACAAGGCCGACATCATCATTGCCTCGCCTCTGGGCATTCGTCTTGCGACCGGCCAGGAGATTGGAGACGCCGCTGAAAATGAGCAGGATGCCGCCGGGCGCGATTCAGGCGGAGAAGAAGGGGAGGAGGTAGAAGAGGAGGACAATCTGGCTGATCTGGGCATTAATACTCGCGAGCAGCTGCGACGCGAGGAACGTCGAAAGGAAAAGGAGTCAACAGACTTTCTTTCGTCGATTGAAGTCTGCGTCATTGATCAGGCCGAGATGATTCAAATGCAGAACTGGCAACATCTCATTGACACGATGAGCGCCGTGAACAGAAAGCCCATTGAGCTTCGTGATGATATGGACTTTTCGCGCATCCGGCCCATTTCTCTCGTGGATGGCCTTCCGCGCCGCTTTCGCCAGACGATTGTATGCAGTGCGTATCCTGACCCTTTTATCAACGCTCTTACAGCGCCACGATCGAGCACCGACCTGAATCTCGCAGGCCAGCTCACTGTGCGCCGAGCGGCCTACTCTGGCGTTCTCGAGGATGTGGACGTGGACGGGATTGCCCACAAGTTTGTGCGTGTGGAAACCGATAGCGACGACCGTCTTGAGTACTTTAGGATGAACGTGCTGCCAGCGTTGCAGCGTCAAGCTGCAGCGCACACTATGGTGGTCGTCCCGTCCTACCTTGACTTTGTCTCGGTGCGCAAGCTCTTTCGTGACGCGGCGCATAGTCTTGGCGAGGAGGGCGAGCGCGCCATGGGTAAGCCGTGGCGTCGTCAGCGCAAGAACCGCGTGCGCGACAAGTCGGGCAAGCGGCTCTCTCACACGGAGACTGATGGTGAAATTGAGCCGGCGCTCTTTGTTTCTGTGACCGAGTACTCGGAAACTGACCAGATCACGCGTGCGCGTGGCGATTTCTTTCACGGGCGGGCGAGGATTCTTCTCACAACGGAACGATTTCACTTTTACAACCGTTTCCGTCTTCGCGGCATCCACCGCTTGGTCTTTTATGCGCCGCCGCTCAACGCTCACTTTTACTCGGAGCTTGCAAACCTCATTGAGCCTTCTGCGGAGCCGTCATCAAACCTCGTGCTCTTTGACAAACGCGAAGCCATGGCGCTCGAGCGCATCGCCGGGACCACCGCTGCTCTGCACATGCTCAAGGGTACCAAACGCGTCTTTACGTTCACGACGGGCGTCTAGGCAAGCAATCTTCAACTGTGTGGGTGTCGGTCGGGTCGTAGTATGGGTACCACTAGCATGTTTCCTTTTTTTTTTTTGGTTTCCTTTGCGAATCATCTCCTTTTGCTTTCTTGATTGCGTCGCTGTTGTGTCCCATCGTGTGTCGGCCTACCACCATGCCTGCGAATGGAAGAGTAGAAACAGCTTGTCGTCTCGATTTCTCGGCTTTGGGGGAGATTGTCTTGGTCGCCAAGCGTCCACAAAACTCGCCAACGTGAGGAGGAAGCGACTTGAACGTCCACGCGCGGGACACCTTGCCTCGAGGAGCCAGCGGACAATGTATTCATTTTCTGCCAGGCCACAACTGCTCTGCGCATGTCCACGGGACGTCGTCTTCATCGACTCGATTGCGGAGCGCGCGCTCTTGTTGCTCCTTGTTTTTGCTGCTGGGCATGCACTTCTACAAATCAAACCAAGGTCCCCTCGGTGCTACCACGGTACTGATTTTGCTGCCACTGCTGCCCTCGAGGCCGGCCCCGGGTCCCCGACGCAGTCCCAGCCAAGCCCGTTGATAGATGAGAGCGCCGCGGTGGCCCTTCTCCATGGGTATCATGATGATACCATACGAAGATGGCGCGCCGCGCACTCGCTGTCAAAACGAGACGAGACGAGTCGGGACGAGAGCCCCGGGCGCTGTCCGCCTGAGGACGGATGGCCTCTGCTCTCCCTCTCCGCGGCGCGCTCCGAATGCATGCTGGGGCGGGGCGGCGGGGCGACTCGGTTGGCCGCCCTCCGTGCGTCGCGCGCGAGCCGCGCAGGGTCCCGAGACTCGGGTCTGGCGGCGGCGCTCGCGCATTACGCTATCGCTCGTCCATTGTGCGACCGACCCGCGGCCTCTCTCT
The DNA here is from genome assembly GCA_003116975.1 of Aurantiochytrium sp. KH105. Taxonomy (NCBI): domain Eukaryota; class Bigyra; order Thraustochytrida; family Thraustochytriidae; genus Aurantiochytrium; species Aurantiochytrium sp. KH105. The sequence goes on from BGKB01000009.1 coordinate 24,873, forward strand.
GCCTGCCTCCGACTGACTGCCTGACCACACGCACGCGTCGGCAGCCGGCGCGGCGCGCCAGGAAGCAAACTCCGTTCGCCCGCGACGGGGCGGTCGAGCGAGCCCTGGCCGCGCCCCGCGCCCGAGAGCGGCGCAAGAGTCGCGGCGCCAAGGCCCAATCTGCAGTTCTGCAATCCCGAGCCCAGCCCAGCCAGCATCCGCCGAGCCCAGCCCAGCCTGGCCCCGGCGAGCCGAGCAGAGCAGAGCCGAGCCGAGCCGAGCCGAGCCGAGCAACGCCGAGCCGGCAGCGAGCGAGAGCAGCGGCGAGGCAAGGCGAGGCAAGGCGTGTCTCCCGGGAAGCCGGGCCGGCGGCGAGGAGGGTCCAGCCCGATTCCACCCGCCCTGCGAGCAGAAAGAAGCAGCGAGAAGCGAAGAAACAGACCCTCCGCGACCCAGGCCAAAAGCCCCGCGCAGGCGCTCGCGCCGGCCGCCGAGGCGGGAGCGCCGCGCCGCGCCGCGGCAGAAACGCTCGCGGCGCGCGAGGCGCCGGTCAGATTGGCGGGAGCCGCGGGCGTCGCGCCGGCGGTGGTGTCGGGGTTGTTGTTGCCGTCGAAGGAGAAGCTGGCTAGCTGCTGGGAGTCAGAGGTGTGTGTGCGCGAAGAGACGGTGCGAGAGCGCAGGCAGGCAGGCAGGGCGTTACGGAGGGAGAGCCTGGTAGGCTTGCGGCGCGGATCTCTGCGCAGACGCGCAGGTGCTCGCTGAGCCCGAGACGCGCAGCGCGGCGAGAAGCCTGCTCGCTTTCCCGTGCGCAGGTTCCGCGCCGGACACGAAGTTGGCGCCGAAGACGGCAACGGGCGGCGGCAGAACTCGAACGGCAAGAAGACCGAGCCCACTCCAAGGCCGCGTCAAAAGAGCAATTCGACGCTCGCTCGATCGAGGTACGATACTCGTGCGGACGAAGGGCACCCGACCAAGACCACGTACAAGGAGAAAAGAAAAGAAATAGAAAAGAACCAAGATCAAGCAGAGGAAGCAGAGAGGGGGGGAAACCAAGTACAGACGAAAAGCACAAGGAATGGAAGAGATGGATCTTTCCGTGGACCATGTGCCTGAAGAAGAAAAGACTGCGGGAGACGCGAGCGAGAGATCCAGAGCAACCGCCAAGGGCTTTGGGGCCAAGGAGAGCCCTAACAGAGCCAAGCTCGAGCTGGAGCTCCACTCGATTGGCAGGTCGCACAAGGTTGCCATTCGAAGGACCTCCATGGCCCGCGTGAGCAGCTTCCAAACCCGGACTCGCATGCAAAGGGAGCTCACGCAAAGCAGAACCACGAAAAGCGTCAAGCGCTGCGAGGTCGCGGAGCGTCTTTTGACAGTCTTTCGGCGCTTCGAAGATGACATCGTGCAGCAGTACTTTTGGTCACGAGACTTTGCCCAAGACTTTCTCTGTCTGTGCGAGTACGCCAAGGCTGCTATGCGCAACGAACCCAAGCTCTTTACCCTGCGAGGACCTGTGCACGTGTTCGGGGACATTCACGGAAATATTGAGGACCTCTTTTTCTTCCGCGACAAACTCTGGCCCACAGGCATGGAGCTCACCGCGGGCAAGTTCCTCTTTCTTGGAGACTATGTGGACCGAGGCATGAACGGCCTCGAAGTGCTTACTTATTTGTTTTCCAGCAAAGTCTGTGCCCCGCACAAGCTCTTCATGTTGCGCGGCAACCACGAACTTCGCTATGTAAATGGTTGGGAGCAACACTACAGGGAGCGCAGCTTTCTCTGGCAGTGCAAGGACCGCTTCGGGCAGAGGCTTGGAGAAAAGGTGTGGCGTGCCGCGAATGCAGTCTTTGACTGCCTTCCGCTAGCCTGCGTCATTGACGAGTCAGTCTTTTGCTCGCACGGCGGCATTCCCCGCCAACGTGGCGCGCCCTCGCTCCCCAGTAATGGCAGTGACCCCTGCGAGAGCGAGAGTGCCAACGACAGCGAAGAGGGGGGCCAGGGCATTTTTGACTTTTCGCAACGCGACCAGGAAGGCAAGTCTCCGGACGAGGACACGCGCCTGGCAGACATTGCCTCTTTGCCAAGCATTCTGAAAATCACGCCAATGCGTCTCGGTCCAGAGGAGGATGAAGATGAAGACGAGGAGATGGCCATTGCCGTCGCACTCAAGGCGCCGGAACTCGAACCCTGGCAAACGTCGTTGGCCATGGATTTGCTCTGGGGAGATCCGTGTCCTTCGAATGGGCTTGCCGCCGCAAACGGGGCCAGCGCCAAACAAGAGAGTCCCCATCTCGATGCCTCGGGCTTTGGGCCCGGGCAGCGTGGCGGTGCAGCCATTATGTTTGGTCAGCGTGCCGTCGACGAATTCTTTGCTTCGAACGGCTTCACCATCATGCTTCGCGCGCACCAAGCAAGCGCTGCGGGCGTTGCTGTATCCAAGAATGGAAAGGTGGTGACCGTATTTTCCACCTCCAAGGACCACGCGCTCGGCGACAAGTCCACCTGCGCCTACATGCTCGTGGAGGACTCCAAGGTCATTGCCGTCAACCGTATCGTTGAAGACCCCGTGCGCATGCCCAAGCAGCGCACGCGCGTTCGCGTTTCTGCGAATGCAGGAGGCACCCTTTCGGAAAACGACAGCAGCGCAGGCAACGGGCTCGATGAAGAGGCTGATGCTCGAACGTCTGAGAGCCCCTCGTCGACGGCATCCGGCAAGCGAGGGAATAAACGTAGCGTCAACGTCTTTCCGTTGGCCGCCAAAATCATGTCCAAGACAACGACAATGTCTCAGGCCGCCTAGATAGCTTCCTTTTTGAGACCGCAACGCTCTCCTCTCCTAATTCGCGGTAACATTTGCGAAAAGAGGGGATGAGGGGGGCTTGAAGACGAAAACTTTTGCATGAACACAAAACGAGCAACCAAAGGTAATTGAAAGAAACCCATACGATTCTTATAGCCACGACTAACCAGAAATTATAATTGCCTCAACGTCTTCTCCTTGATGTCGAAACGTGCGCGCGACACACGATGATTGTCATTTGTTTTGCTCAAAGCTCGAAGCGTGTCGAGGTCAAAGAGAAACATTTGTTACGTTTCCTTTGCTTTGCGTTGAAACCTCAATTATCGAGCGAGCGATTAAAGCCGCCCTTGCGATTCATGTATTGACGAAACTTGCGCTTCTTGTTCAAGGCCGCGGCGCCCTTGGCTGGTCCGCGCTGATTATCTTCGACAACCTTTTCCTTGGTCGAATCGAATGAAGTAATGCCTAGCAACATCTTCATTTGCTCCTCTTCGCTCATTCCTTGCATTTTCTCTTCCTGCGTCATGTTCGCGGCGATCTTGCGCTCCTTGGTTACCACGCGTCCGAACTCGTCGACCTCGACGTTTTCTTCCGCATCTTGCGATTTGCCTACAGACGCGTCTTCCTTGACATCTGTTTGTACGGTATTATCGTCTCGCTCAGGCGAGCGGTCTTCTCGCTTTGGGCGCTTGTCTCTGCGGCTGCGCTCATTGTCTTCCTCGCTCGAATACCCTCGATCCCTGTCCTTGCTGCCTCTGCTTCTGCCTCGGTCCCTGTCTCTTTCATAATCTCTGTAGCGCCTGTCGTCGTATCGCCGACGTCCGCGCTCGTATCCGCTGTCCTCGTCTTCGTTTTCGTAGCGCCTGTCGTCGTAGTCCTCCTCGTCACGGCGTCGCGAGTGGCGCCTCCTGTCACGGTCCTCTTCGTGGTCGGCATCTTCGTCGCGGCGCCGGTCTCGCCTGTCGCGCTTGCGGCTGTGCCGGTCGGGGCTGTACGTCTCGCGTCTGCGCTCCATCGCGCGCGAGGAAGAGCGAGGCCGCGGTCTCCGGGACTGCGGCTGCGCAGCCTGTCTCTGCTCGAGCGATCTCTGTCCAAGGTCTGTCTATCTGTCGAGCTCTGTGGCTTGATTTTTGTTTTTGTTTTTTTGGGGGTTTTTTCCAAGCGACGGCCCTCGGCAGACCTGCATCCAGCGGCGAGGGACCCGCGCGCTCGGCGCATGGCGCTCGGCGCCGACGGTCTACTGGTGGGTCGGTCAGGCCGGTCGACCGGCTGGTATTTCCCGCTTCTGCGTCGCGAGTCACTGCGCGACGTGCGGACGGCAGAGCGATTGACGTCAACAAACGAAGCAACCACAACAATAACAACAACAACAGCAGCAACAAATACTGCGCTCGACGGGAGCTAGCTTGACCTAGCCGCGAAGATGACCGTGCGGATCTTCATACGGCAAGAGGGCCTCGACCAGCGTCGCGGGGTGATCTCGGACGCCATTCATAGCGCCATGCAAGAGGCGATCAATCTCCCGGCGGATGAAAAGCGCCACCTTTTCGTGCCCTTCACGGCGGAGAATCTGATCGTGTCCGAGGGCAGGTCGGGGAACTACATGCTGGTGGAAATCCTGTTAGTGGCAGGGAGAACTGATGCCGACAAGGAGCGCCTAATTACTACCGTGTTTACAAATCTAAAGGGCGCAGGCTTTGCGGTGGCGCACATAGAAGTGATCATTGTCGAGGCCCCTTTGGCCAGCTGGGGCTTTCGCGGCCGACATGGCCCGAGCGCCGTGCTGGACTACCTCCCGCCTGCCGAACGGGCTGCAAAGCGGTCTCTTGCAGAAACTTTTCAGCTTGAGTCCAGGGCAGACCAACAACATGTGTCTGACAAGTCACAATCGCCACAGCAAGAACACCATCAACAATCACAACAGCAGCAGACGCAGCAGCAACAGCAACAGCAACAGTCGCCGAGATCGAACGATCTCAGCGGCAAAGTGCGTAACTCCGGACACCGCCACGCAAGGGAATTCTGGAACTTGGGTCAGTTCCGGTCCATTCGGTCGACAGCCGAATCGCAGCACCACAAGCCAAGCAGTAGCGGCGCGACCGCCAAGGTCAGGCGTTGCATTGTCTGCTGTGAGACGTGCAAAGCAGGCTCGATTCACCATCGCAGAGGGTACAAGACTAAATTTGGCTGCTATACGTGTGCCCAGACGGCCGCAGCAGCTGTGCACGAGAGTGTTAAGGACGCTCTGATTTTGCCTCTCTGCCAGATTCCTCGCTTTAGACAATTTGGCGAAGAGCGCACATGCTTTGCCATCCACCACTCAGGAGACCCGTATCCCGATCTGGCGTGCACGCGACAAGAGAAACCACGCGTGATCCCACCTCTTTTTAGTTACGCAAAGCGCACAAAGACAAACAAGGACCCCGTCGAAACGAACGAGTCGTCAACGAGTGCTGCGCAGCAGCGACAGCAAATGTCAAGTGACAAAAGCTCAGCATCGAGAAGCGACGACGACGCTGACAGGAACGATGGCAATGAGGAGACAAACGGCGGCCAGGACGAAGTCAGGGCCCCAATGGTGCACGACAAAGGCGCACATGTCGGCATGCCGTCGCCAGAGAACTCATGACGTGTTTCTTTCGTCTGACGTGAATGAATTGGCTGGTGAACTCGCATCAATTATATTTTCTTGCTTGTGATCCCAACAGCCACCCGCCGTTCGGTATATAACATACCATGGTGCGCTATCCCATCCTCGGGCCAGCTCTTGTCGCCCTTTGCAGCGTCATGCGCTCTCGCCTCAACAGAGAAGTGCAACTTTGCGAAAAACTCATGACCGGTAGCCCCGGATATCCTACATGATCAAAAAGGAAAAAGAAAAATGAAAAAGGAAAAGAAAAAACCTCGTCTGCAACTCGAAGAAAGGGGCTCGCTCTCAACCGCCGCCGTTGGCCCGTCCTCGCCCGCGCGCGCGCCCGGCCGCGGCGCTGGCCGGCCCTCCGCCGCCTCTCCGCGCGGGCGCCGCAGGCCGGCGGGTCCCCGGCAGCTCCCGTGCGCGACGTCGGCGCGCGCTGCGCGGCGGCGTCTCCGCCAGGGCCGGCGGCGGCGGCGCGGGCGGAGAGGAGGCGGGAGCGCAGGACGGAAGACGGAGGATAAGCGGGAAGATCCGGGCGAGGAAATGACGGAGGGTCGAGGATAAGCGGCTGCCTGCGGCGAGGGAGAGAGGCGAGACCGAGGCGCGGAGACCAAACCATCAACGACGACGCTTCGTGCGCGGCGAGCGTGCGTGCGTGCGTGCGTGCGTGCGTGCGTGCGGCGGCGCGAGGGCGCGGCGCGAGGGCGCGGCGGGGCGGCGGCGCGGCGCGCTTCGGCGGTCTTCTGCGCGCGGCGGTTTCTCTGCGCGCGGAGAGGCGGCGGCCGGCGGCCAGAGAGAGAGAGATAGCGGAGGTTAGGGCGCGCGGCGCGAAAGGGAAAAAAGCAGAGCAGAGCGGCGGCGACGGCGACGCGAGGCAGCGAGGGAGGGCGCCATGAGCGAGGAGCAGAAGGACGCCGCGGCGGCGCAGGAGGAGAAGACGGAGAAGGCGCCCATGGAGGTCGAGAAGACCGCCGAAAGCAGCGCCGCGGAGGAGGCCAAGCCGCAGGAGGAAGAGAAGAAGGCCGACGTTGACGCGGCTGCGGCTGCTCCTGCTGCGGCTGCTCCTGCTGCGGCTGCTCCTGCTGCGGCTGCTCCTGCCGCCGCCAGCACAGGCGCCGAGGAGGCCAAGAAGGAGGAGGAATCCAAGAAGGAGGAGGAAGATAAGATGGACGTCGACGACGGCGCCAAGGAAGAGAGCAAGGAAGGCGCAGAGGATGCTGCTCCTGCTGCCAAAGAAGAAGACCAGAAGGCGCCGGCCATCGGCGGCGAACTCAAGGTGCAGGCCCCAGAGCCCGCCGCCGCCGCCGCCGCTGCCGAGGGCGCCGAGGAAAGTGACATTCCCGGATCACCCAAGCGAGGGACCGCCGAGGAAGCACAGCTCAAAGAAACCCTCGCCAAAGAGGAGGAATTCTCTCGCAGCGAGGCTCGGCAGATGCACGACTCTGAGCTCAAGCGCATCCGCGAGGCCCAAAACGCACGGCTTGCCAAGTCCGGAAAACGCAGCGCAGAGGCCAGACTCAAGTTTCTGCAGGAGCAGACGGACGTCTTTGCGCGCTTCATGAACACGCCCGCGGCCGAAGTCCCCAAGAAAAAGGTGAAAAAGGCGAAGAAGGCACCCACGGGCGGATCCCGCGGACGCAAGACCGAAGAGGAGGAAGATGAGGAGCTCATGGCGGACTCGCTCAAGGGCAAGGTCCTCACCCGCCTGACCGTGCAGCCCAAGTGCATCGCCTTTGGTACGATGCGCCCGTACCAGATTGAGGGTCTGAACTGGATGATCAACCTCTACGAGCAAGGCATCAACGGCATCCTCGCCGATGAGATGGGTCTGGGTAAGACCCTGCAGACCATTTCGCTGCTCGGATACCTCAAGAATGACCGCAACGTTAGTGGACCGCACATCATCATCGTGCCAAAGTCGGTCTTGGGCAACTGGCAGCGCGAGCTGGCACGCTGGTGCCCGTCTCTGCGCGTCATCAAGGTTCACGGCAACCAGGCAGAGCGTGCCGAGCAGATTAAGACGACGATGATTGCTGGCACTTTTGATGTGTGTGTGACCACCTACGAAGTTGTCCGTATTGAGCGCGCCTCCTTTCTCAAGTTCAAGTGGCGCTACCTCATCATGGACGAGGCGCACAGCATCAAGAACGAGCAGTCGCGCCTCTCGCAGGTCGTGCGCGAACTCGACACCGAGTTTCGTCTCCTCATTACGGGTACTCCGCTGCAGAACAACTTGCGCGAGCTTTGGGCCCTGCTCAACTTTTTGCTCCCCGAAGTTTTTGGCGATTCGGACGTTTTTGAGGACTTCTTCAAGATCGAGAACATGGCTGAAGAGAGCGTCGTGTCCAAGCTTCACGCAATTCTTCGTCCGTTCATGATTCGCCGCCTCAAGTCGGATGTCGAGGACGCCCTCCCGCCCAAGCGCGAAATCAAGCTCTTCACCGGTATGACCGAGATGCAGACGTACTGGTACAAGAAGACGCTGAGCCGTGACGTGGCGGCGCTTAACCAGCTCGGTGGCCCGGAAAAGACGCGTCTGCTCAATATCCTCATGCAGCTGCGCAAGGTGTGCAACCACCCCTATCTGTTCCAGGGCGCCGAACCCGGTCCGCCGTACTTTGATGGCCCGCATCTGTGGGAGAACTCGGGTAAAATGATCCTGCTCGACAAGCTGCTGTCCAAGCTCAAGGCGAACGGGGACCGTGTGCTCATCTTTTCGCAAATGACGCGTCTTCTTGACATCCTTGAGGATTACATGCGCTTCCGCGGCTACCAGTACTGCCGTATTGACGGCCAGACCAAGGGTGAGGATCGTGACAAGTACATGGCCGAGTACAACGAGCCGGGATCGAGCAAGTTCGTCTTTTTGCTCTCGACACGCGCCGGTGGTCTGGGTATCAACTTGCAGACCGCCAACATTGTCGTGCTCTACGATTCGGATTGGAACCCGCAAATGGATCTTCAGGCACAGGATCGTGCGCATCGTATCGGTCAAAAGAAGGAGGTCACCGTCTTCCGCTTCGTGACGGAGGGCACCGTCGAAGAGAAGATTGTCGAGCGCGCCGAGAAAAAGCTCTACCTCGATGCCGTCGTGGTGCAGCAGGGTCGTCTGCAGCAGCAAAACAAGAACCTCGACAAGGACGAGCTTATGACCATGGTCAAGTTCGGTGCCGAGGCCATCTTCAAGACAACGGGCGCCTCGGTCACGGACGAGGATATCGACCTCATTCTTGAAAAGGGTCGCAAGAAGACGGAGGAAACCAAGTCCAAGTACCAGACGGACGCGCAGCACAACTTGCTCAACTTTCGTCTCGACGATGGCGCCGGCACAGACACGTTCATGTTCGACGGCGAGAACTACCGCGGCAAAAAGGTCGGAAACTTTATTGCGCTGCCCCAGCGTGCGCGCAAGAAGAACTACGACGTCAACGAGTACTACCGCGACGCTCTCAACACGTCAAACGAGACAAGCAAAAAGAAGGAGGCGCGTCTGCCCAAGGGCTTGACGATGCACGACTTTCAGTTTTTCCAAAAGGACAAGATTGAGGCCCTCGAAAAGAAGGAGCACGAGTACATCACGCAGCGCCGCGCCCAGATGCAACGCATCAAGGAGGCCAAGAACAACGAGCGCCGCACCTCTTCGTCCTCGGCCGCCCCCGAGGCGGAGGGCGACAAGAAACCGCTCTCGGAGCGCCTCGAGGAAGAGCTCGCCACCATGGAGCTCTCTGCCGAGGAGCAAGAGGAGAAGGAGAAGCTCATCTCCGAGGGCTTTGGCTCGTGGAACCGTCGCGATTTTCGCGCCTACACCTCGGCCTGCGAGCGCCACGGCCGCGATGCACGCGATGACATTCTGGCCGACGTTGCAGAGGCAACGGGCAAGCCCAAGACGGAGATTCGCGACTACCACGACACCTTTTGGCGTCGTTACAAGGAGATTAGCGATCACGAGCGGATCATTGACCGCATCAAGAAGGGTGAGCAAAAGCTGGCGCGCCGCGCCGCCATCACGGAGGCTCTTGACAAAAAGGTCGCCCGCACCAAAAACCCATGGCAAGCGCTCACCATCAACTATGGCTCCAACAAGGGCAAGACATTTAGCGAGGAGGAGGACCGATTTCTTGTCTGCATGTTGCAGCGTCTGGGATACGGCGCTTGGGACCAGCTCAAGCAGGAGATCCGCAAGGCCTGGAACTTTCGCTTTGATTGGTTTTTCAAGTCGCGCACCGCTGCCGAGCTTCAGCGTCGCGCAGATACCCTCGTGCGTCTCATTGAGAAGGAGCTCGAGGAGGAGACGAAAAAGTCCGAGGCTGGGAAGCGCACCAAGGCAAGCACCGCCAAGAAGGAATCCAAGGCGAAGGACAAGAGTTCCAAGGGCGCAAGTGCCGCCAAGGATGATGATGACGACGATGATGACGACAATGACGACGAAGACGATAACAACGCCAACGATGATGATGACGCAAAGAAGGACGGTGACGATGACGAGGCCAAGGATGAAGATGACGACGAAGAGGCCAAGGAAGCCGCCGAGCCCAAGAAGAAGAAGCAGCGCAAGAAGTAAACAGCAACATTTACAGATGAGGCGTTGGGGTCGCACGCCTGTCCTCGTTGATGCTTTGGAACAAAACGAAACAGAAAAAAATCATAATACTTACATACTTCCTACACCACCATCATCCTCTTGCTTGCGTCTCTTGAAGGGAGATGAAAAGTTTGTGCGCGGAATCCTCCCTCGTTCGTGCGCTTGTGTTCTGACTTTTCGTCCATGCTGCTGTTGATGCAGATGCTTTCATGCACACCATTTTTCAACTCATGATGGGTTGGGCCAGAGGTGGGTAAAAATTTATCGGAACGGCCAGCGTGCAAGAGCACTGCAGGCTGCGTGCTTGTCGCGCGCGCGCAGCCGACGGCGAGCGAGAGTACCTCCCGCCTGGCAGGCTCCGTCCTCCTCTGGCGACCGGCAGGTGGGCTAAGGCAGAAGGCCCGGCAGCAACGGCAGCGGCAGCAGCAGCAGCTGCTGCCTCGAGGACCCCGCATGAGCGGAAACGTCGAACTGCAGCCCCTCGGGAGCGGCGGGGCGGGCAGCAGCAGCAACAACAACTCGGGCGGCCTTGCCAACTTTAGTGGCGGGACGAGCCTGCGCAAAAGGTTTAGCAAGTCCGGGGACGGCCCGAGCGGCGCTTCTCGTGTCGAGAATCTCCGACGCCTCGGCGCGTCGAGTAGCGGCAATAGCAGCTCCGTCTACGGGGGTACAGTGCCTCTGGGCGGAGGAGGTAGCAGCCAAAACAACGCAGGCCAAAATGGCGCCGCAACAGCAGGACCAGGAGCCTTTGGGAGCTCTCGTCTCGTGTCTCCCCTGGGAAGACAAGCCATGGAGTCCGCGTTCGTATCACGTAATGATGGCATGCAGCAACTTCCACTGCTCGAAAGCTCGCTCAAAAATCAGCAAAATGCTTCCATAGACGTCCGCGCCAAGCTTGAAGAGTATCAGGATGCAGTGGAAATTTTACGCGGACGCAGCGGGGGCTCTGCTTCAACGCGAAGGACCTCATGGGCCTTCATGTCTTTGATCATGGTCATTCTGCCAGTTTTGGTCATTGTCGTCATTTATCTGTTCACTCGAGACAATACGTCCGAAACATCAGTCTCCGTACGAGAAATCTGTAACACGGAGGATCTAGAAGTTTGTCTGGAGGGTCTTGTCGCCCAGCTCCGCGACGACTCGACTGCGGCGCTCCGATCACCCATCCACTATCTCTTTACTTTTGGTGCAATCGCCGTCACATTTTTGCTGTATGGCTGCCTATACAAACGGCGTCGACTCGTGCGTCAGCGACTTTTGGCCAGCCTCCCGAATAACTCGATTGATCTATGGACAGGTCATCGCAAGGGAAGCCGACGGCCCTATCAAACGACACCCTTCAACTCGGAAATGTACATTTGCATTTTTGAATGTCTGCAGCGGGCAGTGTTGGCGCGCAACATTCAGCTCATTGTTGCAGAGAACGAGGTCATGCAGGGCAATACGCCCAGTCAGGACCTGAATTGGGGCTATGTCGACAGCGCCGGTGTTGGGCGCAAGGGCATGGGCAAGCTTTCGCGTGTGAACTTTAAGAGATACACGGCCAAGTCATATGAGTTCGTCAGCGAGCTCGCGGCCCGCGAGAACCCTGCCTACCAGATTCACTCTTGGGAAACGGTTCGCGACTACATGGGTCGCTTGAAAACGCTCTGCAAACCTCCCGACTGCAGCTTCGCCATCAGCGAGCGTCGTTGTGACGAATTTGTCGCGCTCTATGAGGAGGCGCGCTTCAGTCCCGCCACTTTTGATACGGCAAAGTGGGATCTCGTTCGCCAGAACTTGCATTACTTTCACCAATACTTTGCGCCACAACAATGAGTCACGGCACGATTCAGTCCTCCCCAAAACAGAGCCAAGGCAGAAAGGGAGAAGTTTCTGTGCAGTGCAGGGCCGAATCAGTGCAATCGCACCGTCTTTTGCTCAAGTCGTTGCTAAGGTCAAGTCAAGTCAAGTCAAAATCGTCGTTCACTGCAAGAGCCCGCAATTCAAGTCCTTTTCGGACGTCTGGCCTGTCACACGTAATAGAAGACCGTCCGCTTGGCACCGAACCTTACCATGATACGCGACGTGATAGCCAGCCGGCACCTGTTTTCTTTCTTTCTTTTTCCCTTTGGGATGCGGGGGTGCCGCTCGCGACAATTTATCCGTTCACCGCAACCCCAATTTCTTTAGGGCCTGGCTAGACGAAACCATAGGGTTTACGTTAGGGATGGGTGCGACTGCAGATCTCGAGCCGCCTCGTATCTCTGACTCCGTCTCTGTATCTATCGACAGGCTGCGATTGAGATATGTGAGGCGCGCGAACGCGTACTGCACGAGACCTTGACGATCCGGCTGCTCTCGGGGTCCAAGGCGACTTTGCAGCCTGAGAGGCTGCTCGTGCGACAAAGGACGACGAGCGAGAGCAAAGAGCTTGCGAAAGGGAGTCAGGCAGCGCGGCGGCTCGTGTGCTCGCGCACTGACAAGAGAAGCGAAGAAAGGTACTGACTCGCGAGGGTGCAGGCGCCTGCGAGACCGGGCGCGAACGTGTGTCTGTCGTTGTCGCCGCCGCCGCCGCCGCCGTCGCCGGAGAGATGGAGGCTCGCGGCTTGCAATCGGCACGAGGTGCGTCGGCCAAGAGCAGCGATGCAAGATGTCTTTCGCGCGGGGACCGCGCGAGCAGCAGCAAGATTGATGTCTTTGAGATGGAACAAATGGCGGGCGAGCTGGACGGACGACTGGAGAAAACTGAGTCCAGAAGCGATCTGATGGAGGCAATGCAAGTGCGGCAAGCCATGCTGGAGCGCCAAGACTCGCAAGGCAAGATCAAGGAGGAAGGTAGTCTTCCTGATCACGTATTAAGCGCCGCGTCTCAATGCTCTGAATTCTTCAAGGCCCCGGCCGTGGACCTCTTGGAGAGCCTTCGCGCCAAGTACGATCCAACTGGCAAGGGTGCCAAGCTGCAGCCGCAGCTGCACTCTGACCAAGCTCTTTTGCAGCGCGAGTCACTAAAATTCGACCCCCTCATTTTGAAAACCCTTGAGGAGCTCTGGCAAGTCATTGACACCAACAAAAACGGCGTCCTGGACCAAGACGAGTACCACGAATTTCACAGCAAGTTGGCGCTGGTGCTCGTTCCCACGGCAAGCATTCGCCAAAGCCAGATTTTCTTTGAGCAGGACTGGAACCGGGACACGGACGGGGGTCGGCTGCGTGTGACCAAGAAGGTTTTCGGAGAGTCCATGTTTGAGCTCGCCGACCGCTGGACAGACAGCATCTCGGCCGTTGATTACATTCGCTTTTTGCACGGAACCTTTCAGGCTCTCTCCGAGCTTGACCCCACGGGCCGCAGGGTGTACCGCAGCGATGCATCTATTCGGGAGCACATGCGAACACTCGCGCCTTTGTCAAGTCTTCATGCCAAGACGTTGTCGGCCGCGCGCGATAAAGCCGCCGCCTTTGAGCGTGCTCGTGCACGCGCGCTTCGGGAGGGCCGCGAGCTCACTTGGGAGGATTTTGAAGCCCTTTACGTCGCCCACAAGGACAAATACGCCAACCCCAAGCAAGGCGGCCCGGCAGGCGCTCAACTTTATGCCAAACGCGCTCTTGCGCGGTCCAGCACGGGCCTCGCAGAGGAGCGCATCCGAAAAGCGCTTGAAAGCGCTGCCAGGCGCGGGTCGGCACGAACGAATTCACGTCAAAGTCTACGCAGATCTGCATCGAGTTCGGGCAGCTTCAAGGGGACCCGAACCCGACACGGTAGCCAGGTCGCGGCGGGCGGCGGCAGCGACGAGGATGAGGACGAAAAGCGGCGCCGGGCTTCTCGGGCCTTGGAGGGCAACCGCTTCTATCCACCGCCCGCCTCGTGGTGGGCGCGGCACGCTCGGCGCAAGCACAGTGCAGATGCTGCCGCGCGTGCGTCTGCACTTACGGGTAATACGCGACTTGCATTTTCGCCCGAGGGCCAGGACTTTGTTGGGATTCTGCTCTTTGATGCGCGAGATCCGCGACGACTTTATCATCTCATCATTTCGACACAGCGAATGAGCGTGGAAGACAGTGCTGTGCTGGAGATTCGGCACGCATTGCGTCGCGCGGAGCTGGACGGCCATGAGCGCCTTTTGGTGAGCTCACCATGCGAAGACCGGCTCTGCGCCGAAGCAAGAAGCGCCGGCTTTTCGCATGCCGTAAGCCAGGCAGACTGGGTCAACTTTTGTACGCGTGTGGACGAGCTCACCACCGGATCTACCAAGCTTTGGATGGACCGCTTTGAGTTCGCTGGCTTTGCAAGCGCATACAACAAGCAGGCAGGCGGAGTGTGCTGCAATTTTCTTTTTGACGCCGAAGAGATGTCTGCAAAGCTGAATTATGTCACGGTGCGTCCACAACTTGGACTTGGGTGCCCCTATCTGCAGGCACAGGTGGCGAAATTCGTGGCGCACAAGCTCCGCGTCGAGTTTGGAAATGGCGCGCCTGCGCCAACTGCCAACACGTCAGGGTGCCCATCGATGCTGCGGTCCACGAGCTCGCGTCTCTTGCTCGAGACTCTTGATAAGGGCTATGTTCCTGATGGAGACGATCAACGTCTGCAGTCGCAAGAACGTCAGCGCTCCGCCCAAGGTGGCCTGGGCGGGCCAAGTATTGTTGCGGCGTCCCAGTCTGACGTGGACACGTTGAGTTCTTCATCGCCGGGAGCGCGCACCTTGCAGCGCACGGAGTCTTCCCTTGACGGTTTTTCCGCGACATCGGAGGTCCAGCAGGAGGCCGCACGTTTCGGTCTGCACAAGAGGCACACGTTGGGTGCTCTCAACGAGAAGGAGCGCAAGGTCAGGCAAGAGGTGCTCTCGCAACGACAGCGACACCGCATTGCCGCCGTTGAGCATCGTTATCGCCGCAAGAACGAAGTTCCAAGTCTGCAGACCTTTCTCGAAAGCCAGTACGGCGTTCGGTATCCAGGTATCGTCAGGTCCTCGTCAAAGCTCCCGCCGCGGAACTCGCTGCCGGCGTTACCTCCGCGCAACGTGCGTAGCTCTGCAAAGCCTTCTGCCTAGGCACCATAATACCGACCAACCTTTGCTTCGTAGGACCTGTTATTAGTCATCTTGCCAGCCATGGATTGATGAAGCTGCTTTCGCAGAGAATGGTCGTATTTTATGGCGATCATCCCACGCGATGGGTTTTAAGGGAGGTGTGCCATGGAGAACGAATTATGTGGCTATGAAAAAAGAAAAGAAAAAGCAGGCCTCGAAGAAGCAGGCGTGGCAAAAATCAAATCCAAACTTCAAAACCAAAACCCAAACAAGACGCGCAGGCCGAAGACAAGCACAGTCCAAGACGGGGCAGCGAACGGCAAGATGAGCGCGACGCCCGGCCTCACGCCTGGTCTCACACCCGGCTTCACGCCTGGCCTCACGCCCGGCCTCGGTGGCGGTCTCGGCGACGGCGGCGGAGATGGCGGCCTCGGTGGCGGCGGCGGCGGCGGCGGCGACGGCGGCGACGACGGACGCTTGAGCGGGAGCATCGCGCGCGAGGAGGGCGCCCCGCTGGAGACGGCGGAGATTAACGAGGCTTTTGACGTGCTGCCTCTGATCGGAGAGATCATCGCCCAGGTCATTGCTGCGAGCGGCGTGGGCGGTGACGACATGGCCGAGGCCGAGGCCCCTGACGAGGCTGGCGCGAAGATGGTCGAGCTGCGCGATAAACTTGCGCGAGCCGAGTCGATGCTGGACTCCATCCCAGGGGGCGAGCTCAGCCGCAAAATGCAAAAGCGCAAGATGGAAGAGCTCGACAAGATCCTTTCAAAAAAGCGCTCCTTTCTTCAAACGTTTTCGAGCTAAATTAGGGTTTTGACAGCGGATCCTTGAGGTCAAGGAGACAAGCACGAGAGATACTAGTTCTGCAATTAGGAAACGTACAATTTGCTGCATGCAAGACGCAACAGAATGGGGACAATGATTGCATTTCAAGTATACCATTTACGCGCACGAGGGCGCATCTGTGCGAGACCATGGTCTTAGGCGTCGGTGTCATTCATCGCGTTCGCATTTGAATTTGCGTTTGCTGCCGAAGATGAAGTCGCCGTCGATGACTTTGCTCCCGCTGCGCCAGTGCCGCCCGCATTGGTGCACTTTACGACGCGAGGCGCCACGCCAGGTTCGAAATTAAGGAGCACCGAATCCGTGGCTGCTGGGCCCGGAGGGCGCGGGACAGTCAGGACAACCTCGTGCCGGTTGTCCTCCTCGCCAAAGGCGTAGCGCAAGGTCTTGAGAGGGGTGCCCGCGCCTGCATCCTCGGGCACATGCAGCGTGGCCGGTCCCATCTCGGCGCCCGCGGCAGCGACACCCGGGGCGCGGGTCCAAAGTTTGCCTGCAGGGGCGATGCCGGTGCCGCTGGCGCTCGCCTCGCTGGCATTTTCGGCCATTGCGGGCAGAGAAAGCTTCTTGCGGACTTTGTCCGGGAGTGACTCGGCATCGCGCGGCATGTGATTGAACCAAATGTTGACGAGAAAGGTCACGCGCGTGCCCTGCGCGCCCGCCATAGGGTCCGCGTCATCGCCTGTGAAGAGAGGCAAGAGATCTGCCGAAGCGGCGTGCAAGAGTCTCCCGTCGAAGGAGATGTGTTTGCCCGCGCGCGGTCGACTACAAAAGACGAGAGGACCGGCCGGGCCCTCGATGGGATCGCTGTACCGCGGGGGCGCCGTCTTTTGCAGGACGAGCGTAGCGCCACCTGGGTCGGCGAGGTAGGTAACAGTGCTAATATGAGGGAAGACATTGACGCCGTAGTCCTCGAGACCATAATCCTTGTCCCAGTGAAAGACGACGTCGCTGTCATCGTCGAGCACGAGCGTCCACCACTCTGCTCCTGACTTTGATGCGTCGTAAATGAGCGAGTCGGCATGAAATCGGAAAATGTCCAGGGCAAGCTGCTCGAGCGCCGACTGTGGCGTCTCGTCAGCACGGACAAAGTAGGTCTCTCCACCGCTGTAGGCTTCGCCGTCCTCGGCTTGGCGTGCGGAGAAGACTGTCTTGCAGTCGGCCAGGAGCTCTTCGCTGAGCGAAATGCAGCCGTGCATGGCCCTGAATCCGTAGTTTACAGGCCCGCGCACCCCGGGCGCAATGCGTCCGTGTTGGTCGAGGCCGATCTCTGGCGCGTCCGACGAGGCGTCTGAGGACTCTTCGTCCTCGGAGGACGAGTTCTCGTCGCAAGATTCTTGGTCATCGTCCGCGTCCGCGTTTTGGCCCGCCCTGGCCAGGTCCTCCTCCCCCTCCACGCCACCCATGTCGGCGTCCGCGAACTCCGCCATGTGCGTGCTCTCTCGCTTTTCCTCGTCGGCGCGCGAGGCGCTCGAGAGCGCTTCGTTGGCAGCCAGCCCTTCCGCCCGCCCTTTCGTCGGCCCGCCCGCCAGCCGCCCCGCGGGAGCTCTCGCTTGCTTGCTTGCTTGATTTGCTTGCTTGATTTGCTTGCTTGATTTTGCTTGCTGCTTGATTTGCTTGCTTGCTTGATTTGCTTGCTTGCTCTTGCTGGTCACGTCCCGGTGTAGATGTGACCAAGACTCGGAGGACGAAAACACTGCGATACGCATCACAACGCAACCAATGTTGCGCAATGCAATGTCATCGTGTCACGTTCCGGGGACCCGAGGTGGGTGGTAGTAAAGGCATTTCCTTCTCTCGCAAGCACTAGCACTAGCAGCAGCAGCAGCAGCAGAAGGGATACGAAGCACGAAGAAGGCGCAAGGAGCTAGCTATAGATGTGTTTTATTTTAGAAGGTTTGTGAAGAAGTAAGGCGATCAGTGGACATTGCTGCGCAAACGTTCGCGAGTACGCTTGACGAAAGCCCTCATTTCGTCGTGCTTGGACTCGAGGATGACAAAGGCCATATTTGGAGGTCCACTCTGGAAAAGAAGCCACTTGTTCTCGAGAGCGTGCGCGACGGCAGCACTGTGAACAGCCTCTTCTTCGGGCTGAAAGTCCTTGTAGAGCACACCGCGCTGAGCACGGACGCGGTTACGCTCACCTTCCCAAAGGATAATTTGATCGGTAATGTTATCCGGGACGAGGCGATGCCGCTTTTTGCAAAGTGGGTGCGCATTTTCAGAGAGAAAGTGGATAATCTGACTCCCGGTAATTCCGAGCTTGAAGGCCGAGCGAATCGAGCTGCGCGTGATGACTGCGACGATTAAATTGGGCAGAATGCACTCGATATTGACAAATAGACGCAGCATCTCCACGTGCAGGGAAGACTCTGTATATGCGTAGACTTTGAAGTTGGTCTCGCAAATGATAAACACGTTGCTCGAGGCGGTGGCCCGACGGTTCATCGGAACCATGCCAGGCTCTCCCTTGACGCGTTTGGCGGCGTCCGAAGCCCCCGTTTGAGCGCTTTGCGCAGGTAAGTCCACGGCCCGAGCAGCAGCGGCCATGCGCTCTTCGCGCGACTGTCCAAAGACGACGTTGACGCCGAGTGAGGTTGGAAAGAAGCGATCGCGACGCGACTCGTCGATCTGAACGAGTCCAAAGAGATCAAAGTCTCCGAGGAGACTTTGCTGCGTCTCGTCGAGCGTACCTGAGCTGCACTCGGTACCCGGTTTGCAATAGCTCATGCGAAAAAGCATCTGGAGCACACTCTCTGGCGAGCCCACTTTACGCGTATAATGCTTCATGAAGATCCACACCTGTTCATGAATGTCTTTGAGCATGAACTCGTAGCCTTGACGAGTGATTTGAGGCAAGGAGCTGCCTAAAACAGCAACGCCGTTGTTGTGCGCCGTGCCGCTGCGGTCTGAGGCGCCGCCGTGGCCCATGAGGCCCATGCTCACGAGAAGTTTTACAACCCGCTTGCCAGGGTTGCCATACTCGGTCGAACCGACGATGAAATGCAAGATTGCCGTCCATTTTCTCAAGGCGGCGTCCTCGAGGTTCATCAGCGCACTGCCGCTGGTCTTGTCGTTCCCACGGCTTCCGTCAAGACCGTCCTGCCAAGGAAGGGCCGAGATTTGTGGAGCTGCGATTGACGCCCGTAGCTGTGATGCAAAGGCCTTGTGCAGCTGTACTCTGCCAGGTTCTCCGATCACATCCACGAGGACTTTGAGTGTACGGAGTTGCGTGAGCGCCTCGCGCAGGGCTCCTTTGGCTTGCGCTCCGGCCACAACGCTCTTGCTCAGCCATTCTAGCGGGACGCCCTTTCTAACGCACGTTAATCTTAGCACGAGCTGCTTGGCCAGAGGACTGAGGTGCCGCAGCACGCCGAGGCAGCTCCAGCGACACGCGAAGAGGTCGCCCACGCGAGCCTCGTCGAGAGTGCCAATGTAATCAAAGAGGTCCCCGGCGCCCTCGTCCTCGCTGCTGTTTGCGCCGCCGCCGGCGGAAACCACAGCGGCCATGTTTGCGTGCGCGCTGCTCGCGCGTGAACGCAGCAGCGCCCGGGCTCCTTTTCGGTCCCCCGCGCGCGCGCTCTCCTCGCGGGCGCGCGACGTAGAACTGGGGTTATGCTTCTGACGCTGTTGCTGCTGCTGCTGCTGCGCCGCTTCTTTGACAAGAAATCTGCACAACCCATTTTGAGACACGACTGATTGCCACCACACCACCAAGTCGTCAAGGGTTGTGGAAAAAATTTCCTTTTTTCAAAGTCGTCGTACGAAGCCACGTAGTCCTGGAGGTTATTTTTTTCTTTTCCCCAAAGTAAGAAAGGCGAAGAAAATTGAAAACTGATGATGCTGATGTGATATTTTCTTTATTGGTCAATCCGAGTCATTCTGGCAATGTTGTCGGCAAAAGAGGTTCTTTCCTCTGTTGTGGCGCGACGGGAGTTCTCTTTTTGGAAAAGGCGCGAGCGCCCACGCATTCATTCTTTGCATGTTCATTCTTTGCATGAGGTAATCCACGCCTGCGAACTGAGCGTATCCGGGTGGTCGGGGCCAAGCACTTCAAGACGAATGCTCTCTGCCTTTTGGAAATAAACCAGGGCAGTCTCGCGCTCGTCTCGCTGATAATACACTGCACCGATATTGTGCAGTGTGGTGGCCACAGAAGGATGCTGGTCCCCGAGGGTCTCCTGCTTGATGGAGAGTGCCTCCTTGTAGTAGTTTAAAGCATCCTGGTACATTTTTTGCGCATAGTAGACGAGCGCAATATTGTTGAGCGTTTGCGCCACAAGAGGATGGCGGCTGCCGAGAGCAGCCTTGTCAATCTCGAGCGACTCCTTGTAGTACTTTAAGGCCTCCTTGTAACGACCTTGCGCATTATATACGGCCGCAATGTTGTTGAGCGTGTTTGCCACGTCGGGGTGGTGGTCCCCCAAGGCCTCCTTTCGGATGGATAACGCCTCGTTGTAGTACTGCAGGGCCTCTTTGTTGCGGCCTTGCTCGGCGTACACAAAGCCGATATTGTTCAGTGTCACTGCAATGCCAGGATGCCGAGGACCCCAAACTTCCTTGCCAATGGAAAGGTCCAGTTGGTAGTATCTGAGGGCATCTTCAACGCGACCCTGTGCATGGTAGACTGCTGCAATGCCATCAAGCATGGCGGCCATGTTTGTGTTTCGCGTGCCAAGCGCATCTTTGCTGATGCTCAAAGCCTCTTGGTAGTACTGCAAGGCCTCGTCATAGCGTCCTTGCGAACGAAAGATGTTGGCAGCATTGTTGAGCGTCAAGGCCACATCCGGATGCCTCTCCCCGAGTGCCTCTTTGCGAATGGAGAGCGCATCCTCGTAGCATTTCAGGGCCTCTTCGTAGCGCCCCTGTGAATTCAAGACGTCGCCGAGGTTGCTCAGCGAGGTCGCCACGGATGGATGCCGTTCACCAAGAACCTCCTTTTTGATGGAAAGAGAGTCCTCTTGGCATCGCAAGGCCTCGTCATAGCGGCCCGTAGACTCGTATACGGATGCGATGTTGTTGAGCGTGATTGCAACATAGTAGTGACGTTCACCCAGGGTGGTCTTGAAAATCTCGAGCGCCTCTTCGTAGTCTTGCAACGCTTGATCGTAGTCGCTCTGGTGCCATGAAATGCTTCCCATGTCATTGAGCGTGGAGGCCACGTCGGCGTGCGAATCGCCGAGAACTTGTTTCCGCGTGTCGAGCGCCTCCGTGTACGCGGCCATGGCGTCGTCATAGCGGCCCTGAGCGCCATAGATGGCCCCAAGCTCGTTCAAAGCACTGGCCACGTCGGCGTTGACGTCACCGAGTGCCTCGCGACGGATAGTGAGTCCCTCTTGACAGTTTTGCAAGGCTTCGTCGTGCATGCCCTGCAGCCGAAAGAACGTCGCCGACTTTACAAGAAAGTCTGCGAGGTCGAGGGATTCATCCTGTTGTTGGCGGGCTTGTTCGACCGCGTCGCGTATTGTTTGCGCATGCCAAGCCCGAAGCCACTCATTGACGCTGGAATTTACCGTGGCGAATCCACCTTCTACTGTGGTGGCAATGGCACCATTGATCATGTCCTTGTCCTCTGGCTTTGAGCAGACAGCCTCGCGCATGTCAACCTTGTCCGCAACGATGCGGGCAAGGTCGGTTGGATCCTTGAGCAGGTGGTCCACGAAATCTTTCTCCTGGCCTTGGGCGTAAATACCCTGCACAGGTCGTCCGCTGTTGATAGATCCAAAGGTCTCCCAAAGACACCATGCACGCTGCAAAGGCGTGGGCTTTTCCCAGGTGTCAAAGAAGACGAGAGATTCCTCAAACTTGCTCATGGCGCGATGCATACCGTCTGCCACGTACTGCTGGCGAGCCTCGACCATTTCGGCGGGCGTGTCTTCATCCGCGCGAGCGAGGAGTGGCTGGTTGGCACTAAAAATATCCATCCAGACAAAGGCTGACTCGGCGTTCTCGCTTCCAAAGTAGTCTTCGAGGGCGGCAACGAGGTCGACGAAGCGGCAACTGCGCGCCAGGCTCACAAAGGCACCCTGGAAATCACTACCCACGTCTGCGCCATCGAAGAGGTTGAGATAAACTTGCGACTCTTTCATGCCTTGCGTGGCGGGGATGACAACGTGCTCAACCACGTCTTTGATGGTCCACTCTTGGCGCTCTTTTGCCACAGCGTCCGTCTCGGGATCGAAATCAACGGGATCGACCACAAAGGCCACACAGCCTTGGCGCGAGCCATCCTCGTTGGCTTCAAGGGCACGAAGTGTGGTGCCTTCTTTGATGTCGGAGGAAAGGTCGCGGGTGGCCACGAAGAGCTCCACGTCCTCGGCCAGGTCGCCGCTGAGAATGCCATCCCTTACGTTGAGGACTGCACGCAGAGAGACACTTCGGGGATCGATGATGTCGCGTACGTTGGCGCTGAGGACATCGCCATCTTTCTTGCGCGACAAGCTCAGCCGCGTCAAGCTTGCGCGCAGCTTTTTCCCCAAGGCGCGAGGCATCGTCGACAGCGATCAAGTCAAACAATCACTCAACCCGACAAAGGACCCGAGTCAGCGAACGAACGTTGGCACACCACGAAGACAAGAGATCGCACGCGTCAGGGCTCCCTGGGTATTCCTTGTTTGCTCCTTTCTTTGACGACGACGACGACGATTCTTTTCGCGCTCGATGTCTGCAAGGGCAGCTTTCGCGGTATGCGTGTGCGGTCCAGCGAACGTGGGCGAAAGTGTGTGCTTGCTGCGCGTGTCATTTCAGTCAGCAAAGGCCTAGTAGGCAATGGTACTATACCTTCAACGAAACAAACGCTGCAGCTGCAGCCAGCTTGCAGGCATCTGTGCAAGAATGAAAAACAGGCCGCGGTCCGCAGCCACTGATGTGAAAGACTTGCCGCAAGGGGATCTCATGGACGCCGGACACGTCGTTGGCCTACAAGCAAGCAAGCAAGCAAGCCGTCGACACCGGTTAGGCACATGCGGTGCTTGTCATAATAGGTCGGTCCAAGAGAGGCGAGCAAGATAGAAAATGTTGGGCTCGAGGATTCAGATCCTACGAGTCTCTGGCGACGCCTGGACGTGGCGACTCGCAGTTTCAAGCAAAGCGACGCGACGCGAGGTCGTGGTGAAGTGAAGTAGAGCGGCAACGACAAAGCAGTTGAAGTCAGCTCCATGGCCTCGACACCAGCCCGAAGTCATGCGCGGGATATCTTGGCAGCGGCGATCCGCGGCGCCGAGCCGCGACGCGCCGTCGACAAAGCTCTGCGCGAGCACGACCAGTGCGTGAAGACACTTGCCCATGTCGATCGCGCGTCGAGCGTCTCGGACTTCGAACGCGTCCTGCTCACAGGCCAAGGCAAGGCCGCCGTGCAAATGTGCACTGCGGCGCTTCAGACTCTTGCAGAACATGCGCCAGCCGTGTCGGATGCCATTTGTGGCGGTCTTGTCGTCACTAAACATGGCCATGCAACGCAAGAAGAGCGTGATGTCCTGGCAGCGCGATCAATTCGAATTGCTGAGGCTGGTCATCCCATTCCCGATGCTGACGGCGTTGCTGGCACTGAAGCG
This sequence comes from Aurantiochytrium sp. KH105, assembly GCA_003116975.1. Lineage (NCBI taxonomy): Eukaryota > Bigyra > Thraustochytrida > Thraustochytriidae > Aurantiochytrium > Aurantiochytrium sp. KH105. Next base: position 48,271 of record BGKB01000009.1, read on the forward strand.
TTGCTCGCGCTTGTCAAGGACGCAGATGAGCGTACGCTCGTCCTTAATTTCATCAGTGGCGGTGGTTCCGCCTTGACATGCGTACCGGCGAAAGGCCTGACGTTGCACGATATCCAGACAACTGTCAATCTTTTGCTTGGCAGCGGGGCCCCAATCGAGGACATGAACACGGTGCGTCGGCACTTGACACGCTTTCAAGGCGGTCGTTTCGCTGGCGCTATTGCCCCGGGCACGGTATTGTCGCTCATTTTGTCGGATGTTGTCGGTGATCCTCTTGAGGTCATTGCTGGAGGCTCTACCTCTCCGGATCCAACCACCTTTGCCGACTGCGCAGAAATTTTAAGCGATGAGGCGCTTGGCATTGCTTCCTCGGTGCCTGCGGCAGTATGGGACTTTCTCAAGCAGCCACAAAGTGCTCTCGAGGAGTTGGAGACGTGTAAACCTGGTTCCTCGGCTCTCGCTCGGGCGTCGAACCTTGTCGTTGCGAGCAACCGCGAGTCGCTGCGAGAAGCCAAGATCAAGGCCGAGGCGTTGGGCTATAATACGCGTATTCTCACTTCGCAAATGCAGGGCGAGGCAAGACATGCAGCGACCTTTTTAGCAGGCATTGCAGCCGATGCTCGCGATCAAGGAACCTTTGGACCTCTCCCAGCGTGCATTCTCGTTGGCGGAGAAACCACAGTGACACTTTCCCACGCAAGCGCGCCGAATGCGAGCGAAGATGTGGATGCCGAGACCACGTCTGACCCGGTAGGGGGCCGGAATCAAGAGTTTGCCTTGGCAGCTGCGCTAGCGTTACGCAACGAGCCTCGTATCACGATTCTGGCTGCTGGCACGGATGGACAGGACGGACCGTGCGATGCCGCAGGGGCCGTCATTGACGGCGAGGTGTGCAAGTCCCGTCAGGACCTCGCTCGCGCAAAGCGACATCTTGCGCGACATGACTCGTATGGTTTTTTCCGAGATTCATCAATGCACATTCTCACCGGTCCCACGGGAACAAATGTCATGGATTTATGCGTGGTGCTCGTTGACGATGAAAACTGAAGGCAGAAATCCTATAATTTATCTCTTCTTTCCATTCTTTCTTACAGGAGGTTTGAATTTTATTGCGTCGACTATCGTCGTGACATATTCTTTTTTTCCCCTCTCTTTGTTGCATTCAAAGGTTTTTTCCCTTTACTGTTGCAAAGCTTCGTCTTCAAATTGCGACCCTCTCGTTTTCTGCCTCTGCGAAACTTCGCATTCAGGGGGTTCAAAAACCAGACTCAATCTTGTGGAGATGTAACAATTATCCACTTTGCGCTTGCTTTGCGCAAACCACAGAAACATTGATCAAAAATGGAAAGAACATCAGATTGAAAATGTGACTACAATGTATACAATGCAAATCAGACGAGGAAGGGGCCATGCATCGCAGGCACACCTCTGGTCTGGAATGCATGCCGGCAAAGGCAAAAGAATGTGATTTATACAAACCAGGTCTCAGTGATTGCGCGTGCGATCAATACGTTTACGAATGGCATCCTCGGTCTCATTGAATTTCCGCTTCATGTCCTCGACACATTGACGGCCAACCACGAGCATCCGGGCAATAATGATGGGGTCTGTCTCGTTACGAGCCTCTTCAAATTCTTTGCGCGCGCTGCGCTTGAGCACAACAGACCAGGGCTCGCCGTTGTCATCAGCCCAATAAAAGCATCGTGCTGTGTTATAAACAAGCAAACAAACAGAAAACGAGGTCAGTCTAATGCTCATTATCCAGTCGTGGACAAGAGGGCGGCGCGAGGGCGGAGCATAAAGCCTCTGCAGATACACAGTGATCGCTTGCGGAAAAGAAGGTGTGCGGCACGGGCGGTCAATTGGCTCAGGGTAATTCTGGAATAAACATATATCTGCACAACCAAGGTTCAGGAATATGCATACTATCATCTTTGCCAAGACTCGCAAACGCACGCACGCACACACTCGCTCGCTCCGCGCAATCAAAAAGAGTATGTAATCCGCTCGGATGGGCCCAAACGAAACAAAACGAAGACTCAGACAAAGTAATGTAGATGTATGCAAGTGACCTCAGCGCCCCGAGAGGCTCAGTGGGAAGTCGAGCATTGTTGGCATCCTTGTCATCGTTCGAAAAGGCCCCTCCGCTCGCTAACGCTCCGCGCGCGCTCGCGCCGTCGGCACTCGATATGTCCTCGCCGCTGGAGGCCGAGAATGAGCCGCTCGCTCTCGTTGCGCCTCACTTACCCATACGCAAGCAGTCGCGGTAGAGCGACAGCGCTTCGCGCCGGTTCGCGCCCGGCGGCGTCCGGAACACCATCGCGGCTCGACGCACCAAGGCTCCTCGGCGCCGCTCCGCAAATAGGGTTTGCAGAGCTAGTAATGGATGAATGGCCCACCGGGGGATGGATGGCTCTGGGCCGACAAGGCCGACTGCAGTCAAACGTTACGTGAAACCACAGCAGTTTATTTGAAACGGCATCGTTTCGTAACCGAGAGACAAACGGTTGCCGTTTCATCCATACAATTCTTTTCTCCATCTGTGAAGAATGAGGAAGAGGATGCACATAGGCAACCATACCAAGTCAAGATCACGAATCTGGAGAGCATCGTCGTCACGACTTTAGAATGACGTCTCAGACGCAAAGGTACCGCAGAAGACAAGGAATTTGATAAAACTACTTCTTTGACACAAACTAAGAATCACAACTGCTGCAATTGTGGGAATATTATGCCTCACGAGCATCCCGAGCGACACTAATGGCATACTTAAAAAGAGGTCAGGTCCCAGATTCGATGCCTTGAGCATGCAAAATGTGAATCGTTCCTCCCGCATCTCCGACAACGTAGACATTCCCCTTGCGACCTGTCGCTCTGATGCTGTGGTCCGTCGTGAAGCCTACGCCTTCGCTGAGCTTCACATGCGTTCCATTCTCAACGTTCACCAATGTCTTTGTTCCAAGTGTAGTCGATGCCTCCGCTTCATCCGCGTCGAGTGCCTCGCCCGTTCGAGCGTCCCAGTACCGAGTACTTTCATATGATCGCGACACTACTTTATCGCTCTCAATCGCCACGTTCGTGACCGAATCTAAGTGCCCCTTCAATACGTACTGCTCCTCGCCCGACTTAGCGTTCCAGATGCGCACCGTTTTGTCATCGGACCCAGACACAATGGTGTCCCCCTCAATCGCCACGTTCGTAACCGGTGCAGAGTGACCCTTCAACACGTGCTGCTCCTCGCCTGACGTAGCGTTCCAGATGCGCACCGTATTGTCACTGGACCCAGACACGATCGTATTTTTCTGAATCGCCACACTATTGACCCAATCAGAGTGCCCTTTCAACACGTGTAGTACCCTTCCTGAATTGTCGGTCTTCTTTTCGCTCCATTTCGAACGCCAGATACCAAGAGTGTTGTTCGTGAAAACAGACACGAAGGTGCTGCCATTTGTCGCCACACTCCAGACAGCCTTCTGGGATTTCCTGTCTTCAGATCGCGAGAGTTCATTGCCCGTTCTCACGTTCCAGACGTGCGGGATATTGTCTTCAGAGCCACACACAATGATATCCCCCTTTATGACCACACTCACGACAGGAGCAGCATGTTCGAGAGTTTCCAGCTCCTCCCCCGATGTTGCGTTCCAAATGCGTGCCGTACTATCTTCTGACCCAGAGACTATTGTGCCATTTTCAACCGCCACGCTCATGACAGGAGCATCGTGTCCAATGAGCAAACGTCGTTCCCCGCCTGAAGTAGCATCCCAAATGCGTATGGTGTTGTCCCAAGAACCAGAGACAATGGTATCGCCTTCAATAGCCACACTGTAAACGATAGCGGAGTGCCCTTTGAATATGTTTTGCTGCATGCCCGAAGAAATGTCCCAAAGCCGCACCGTCTTGTCGACGGACCCAGATACAACAAACCTACGCCCCATCGCAACACTCATGATTGGAGCAGAGTGTCCTTTACAAACGTGTAGATTCTTGCCGAACATGTTCCAAATGCGCACCGTTGTGTCTTCAGACCCAGATGCAATGAAGTCGTTTCCAGCAGCTACAGTAAAGACAGGACCAGAATGTCCTTTGAGAACGCGCTCCTGGCTATGTGATATAGCGTTCCATATGCGGACTGTATGGTCTTCTGATCCCGAGACAATGGTCTCATTATCGATCGCCACACTCCAAATAAAGTCAGAGTGACCCTTCTCCAATAGGTCAACTCGGTCATCCGACGCAGCATCCCAAACGCGTACCGTGTTGTCCCTTGACCCAGACACGACTATATCACCCTCAATTGCCACGCTGTTGACCCAGTCAGAGTGCCCATTCAACACGTGCTGCTCCTCGCCAAACGTAGCGTTCCAGATGCGCGCCGTGTTGTCGTCGGACCCAGACACGACCGTGTCGTCCTGTATCGCCACGCTAAAGATGAAACCAGAGTGCCCCTTCAACACGTGCTGCTCCTCGCCCGACGTAGCGTTCCAGATGCGCACCGTCTTGTCCGAGGACCCACTGACGATGGTGTCGCCCTGTATCGCCACGCTGAAGACCTCAGCAGAGTGCCCCTCCAACACGTGCTGCTCCTCGCCCGACGTAGCGTTCCAGATGCGCACCGTGTTGTCCGAGGACCCACTGACGATGGTGTCGCCCTGTATCGCCACGCTAAAGACCCCAGCAGAGTGCCCCTCCAACACGTGCTGCTCCTCGCCCGACGTAGCGTTCCAGATGCGCACCGTGTTGTCCGAGGACCCACTGACGATGGTGTCGCCCTGTATCGCCACGCTGTAGACCGGACCAAAGTGCCCCTTCAACACGTGCTGCTCCTCGCCCGACGTAGCGTTCCAGATGCGCACCGTGTTGTCCGAGGACCCACTGACGATGGTGTCGCCCTGTATCGCCACGCTGTAGACCGGACCAAAGTGCCCCTTCAACACGTGCTGCTCCTCGCCCGACGTAGCGTTCCAGATGCGCACTGTGTTGTCATAGGACCCAGACACGATGGTGTCACTCTGTATCGCCACGCTGTTGACGTCATCAGAGTGCCCCTTCAACACGTGCTGCTCCTCGCCCGACGTAGCGTCCCAGGTGCGCACCGTGTTGTCACGAGACCCAGACACGATGGTGTCGCCCTGTATCGCCACGCTGTTGACGCGACCAGAGTGCCCCTTCAACACGTGCAGCAAGGGGTCGCGGGGATAAGCAAGGGTGACGCGGGTAGGCTCCAGCCATGGCTGATCAGGTGTTTGCAGACTGAGCGCCAGGGGAGCTTTCGAGTCGTAACCAAGACGCGCCAGAACTTGCGACGCAAGTTCGTTAGGATCGTAGCTGAGAGCATGCACTGCTTTGCTCAGGAAGAGGGGCGTATCACTTTCGGGCGCAAAGTAGATACCGAGTTCGACGCAGTCGCGAATGAGGTTTCCGATTGTGGCGCGCCTTTGCGCTTCATCGTCACCGACAGAGATGGCGCTCTGTACCCATGTAAAGTCATTCAAACGCTTGAAAGCCTCAGCGTGCTTGCCGCTCTTGACGAGGTGAAAGATAGCGTGACGGAGCGAGAAAACGTCGTCCCGCGAACTGCTGCAGTAGTTGGCCAATGCAATATGGCCATCAACAATGTCCACGCCAAGATCTCCGTTCAGGTCGTCATCCAGCAGCCAGTCTCCCATCCTCTTATGAATGAGTGCCACACGACCATCGCCGCTCACAAAGAAGAAATTGCTCGCGTCGTCGACAATATCATCCATATCATCTTGCTCTACTTGCAGAACTGCGCTTAGTTGCTCGACACTCAGCGGTTCACGAGCAGCTACGATTAGCGCCAGGAGCATCTTGTACGTTTTCTCCCCGCCAAGTTTTTCTTGCAGGCGCTTAAAGTACTCCTTAAACATGCCACCAAGCCCGATGGGAATGGCGTCTTTGTGAGAGATGTCCTGCAAGGTCAGCACTCCACCTTGTTTCTCCTCGTGCATCCGGTGCAGGGTCTCGGGAAGGAAGCTCGCCCAAAGGAAGAGTCCTTCGGATCGCTCGGAGAGAACTTTGGCGCAAGATGCAACGTCCTTTTGATCCACGACCTCGCTCATGTCGCGCAGTATATGCTCGATGTGTTTTTCGACGTCGCGAAAGTTCTCTTCGTCCTTGAGCTCCAGCACTTTAAAATCAAGGCTATTGTTGGTGATGCCGCGTTGAATTTCGCCTTCGGGACGTGTGCTCACAACCAAGGTGAGCCATGAGGGCATCGCATCCTCCCACGTACGAATGACCTTTGTCAAGACATCGTCGCTTTTGCTGCACTCGTCGAGAGCGTCGAGCACGACCACTTGTTGCATCTGATCTGAGCCGAGATTGTTCAAAGGGTCGACGAGAATGGTCTGAAATACATCGGCCAGAGGCTTGTCGCGGATACCGCCAAAGCTCACGGAGTCAAGCACATCGGCAAAGCCAGGCACGCTCATGCAGAGCTGCCATGCAATGCTCACAAGAGCCTCTTCTGGCGCAGCAACCGTGACTCGATCATACCGAAAGAAATGGTACGCCGCAACAAAAATAGGCTGGCGCTCTTTCTTGCTACGGCGCCACAAGCTACGTACACGTGACGACTTTCGACGCGGCTGGGCGCGTTCATCAGCCTTGCTCTTTTTGACATCTTCGTCAGTTTTCAGAGCGCCTCCGCGGTGGCAAAGCTCGGCCATGATGACGCTTTTGCCGACGCCGCCGTCGCCCACAAGCATAAAGACGGCACTCTTGTTGTCGCTGTACCACTTGAAGAGCTCGTCGATGACCCAGCTCCGCGTGCCGATCTTAAACTTTTCTGCCTTGCCCTTGGCCCAAACCTCTGAACTGCACGGGTTCAGGCGAGGATAGATGTCGCGCATCAGAGGAGAAAGGTTCGATGAAGCCTTGGGGGTCGCGATGCGCATGTGAATGGCATTGGCGAGGCGTTCGATCGCCTCGTCCGAAAAATTGCCATTCGTAAATTTGGAAAGATCCACCGGTTCTTGCCTTGTGAGCGCGAGCTTGAATCGCCCAGTCCACCCCGTTGCGGGGTTGGCCATTTCTGGCTCTAACGCGGCGACAACGATGCGGTCAAACCGTTTCTTACCAGCAAACTGGAACTCCTTGAGGCAGTTGTCCAACGTATCGCCTTCATTGATTTTCTCCATATATCTTTTGGTTGCGAGAATGAGGAACACCGTCGATTTTTCAATGCCCTTTGCCATACTCTCGTCAATGCTTCCAATCATTTCCTTCGCGTCGGGCCACGCTTCGAGGCCATTCTTGTGCAGAACCTGAGCGATTTCGATGGCTTGTCCATGAACGCTCCATTCGTAAGAGATATAGGCATGGAATTTAATTTCGTGTTCTTTCGCGGCAACAATTTGTGCCAGCAAAGCCGAGATGTTCGTGCCATCAAGCTCAAAACGAATACCGTTTGGCAGAAACCATGCGATATCATTTTGAATATTCATCGATGGAAGGATACCCTCTTCCACGACAATAGGGATGAGACGACCGGGAAGCTGCCCGGCCACGGCATTAACGAGCGTCAAATTTTCCTGAAGCGCCTGAGTTACAAGAACAAGAGCGACCTCTGCGTTCTTGGCTTCGTCTTCTGCTTGTTTGACTTCACTTACAGGGAACACAGGACGACAAAGGTGCGGTTGGATCAAAGACATCATCTTTGCGGCAAGCTCTTCGTTTGTCGGATCAAAGACTACAAGAACAGCTATTTCCTGAGGAGGCGGTACCTCAGTCGTGCCCATAATGTGCGCGCTCTGCGTAGGAGTGCGGACGTGTGAGGCAATAATTTGGTCCAATAGGTTCGGCATCTCAGCCTTCGTGGAGTCACGGAAATCGAAGTGGAGGAAGTTCCAGGCGATTGCGCCTTGCCACATCTTCGAGTCGGCCATCTCATTGTCGATAAGGATAAGAACAAGCATGTTAGAAAGGAATTTGGTCGCTATTTCCACGAGCCTGCAGTTGTCCTGAAGCGCTTTACTAACGAGCAGAAGAGCGACATTGGCATCTCTAGCTTGTGTTTCTGCCTCAGCAGCTTCGCTTGCGGTGTGCACGGATACACTGAGGTGGGGCTGGATTGCGTCGACCAGCTGCTCGGCGATAGTCTCGTCTTCGGGGTCGTGTACGACGAGAACGGCAATGTCGTCGAGCACCTCAGGAACCCCGAGAAGCGCCTCCGCCTCAGACGTGGCAACCTGTAGCTCTGCTTCCGCCTGCGCGGCTTCGTTCACCTCGCGCTCGATGCTTGATCCTTCGCGGCCTGGTCCTCGGTTGAGGAAGTCGTAGATTTTTCTCATTTGCGCAATAGCCTTCCTTTGGACCGTGTGGGTTTTGCAGCGTCGATGCAGGTTTGGATGCGCAGGCTCGCGCAAAGAAAGAAAGAAAGAAAGAAAGAAAGAAAGAAAGAAAGAAAGAAAGAAAGAAAGAAAGAAAGAAAGAAAGAAAGAAGGGGGGCGAACGCTGGATGTCTGGGCGTCCTTTTTTCAGTCCGTTCAGGTGTAAGCATCTACAGCTTCCAACTCATGCACAAGCAGCAGCTGCAGCGCGCAAGGCGCAAGAAACTTGAATCGCCCGGAGAAAAAAGTCGCGACCTTTGGCCCGACGAGTCCGCTTAACATCTTTCACTCCTCTACCTTCCCCTCCCCTCTCCTTTCCCCCTTCGGACGACAAATTTGGACTTCTACCAACCAACTCCTCACCGCCAGGCTGGCGCGCGTCACTGTCCCTGTCACTGCCCTTCGCGGCGAATTTATTCGAAGTTCGTGCGAGTGTGCCGCGCCAGCCATGCAGGTGCAGGCTGCAGGTGCAGACAGACAGACCAGGACGTCTTGTCTTCAGCCCGCCTTTGATTTCTCTTCAATTTGAGAAGACGAGCGGGAGGAAATCTATTTCTTTTAGTTATTCGCTCCGTGACAAGAGGGCGGGGTTGCGTTTGCGTTTTTACGAATGTGTGGACGCAGCAGCGAGAGCAGCATCTGCATGCAGCAGTTGCAGCGGCTGCAGGCTGCACTCGCCGGGCGCTGCGGCTCTTGGCAGCTGGCTGGCGGCCAGGGGCGGCTAGCGGCTCGTGACTGGCGGCCGAAATGCTTGCCACCGGCGGACGACTGTTGCAGAGGCGCCCACGAGCAGCAACTTCTTGGAATGTGGCTTATCTACCCGCCGCACACATACTTTTTAGCGCAAATCACGAAACATCCGCCCACAAGCAGCGAGCTGCAGAGGGCGCTGCGGTGCACGCGCAGGCTGCACCCACTTATCGGCCGTGGCCGCCTTGCTGTTTTGGCCCATTGCTTTTTAGGGCGCAATCATCTGCAACTCCAGGCTGCGATCGACCAGGTTCCACTCGGAAGTTGTCCGTGGACAACCGTTTCCCTCCCTTCCCTCCCCCTTCCCGCGTCTGCGACATTCTCTCTCCCGCTTGTCCCGCTTCCCTCCCCCCTCAGGCTGCGACTTTCCTCAACGTCGCGCGAGTAATGACGCCATGCCGCCAACGCTTCTCCCGAGCCCACTTCCCTGCTTTCTTGCTCCAACCCTCCGGTTTCTTTTTCTACAAGTGCGCCAATCGATCAATAATAAACAACAGGACCCTCGCAGTTCGGGTCGGCCGGCCGGCTGCAGCCAACCGTCCCCCCCGCGCGCCGAGCGTGAGAAAAGCTGCGCCCCGGGACCCAGGCTCTCTGCCCTGCGGCACTGGCCCGGGATGGAGCAAAATCGCAAGGTCGCGCTCGCTGGTGGATGAAGTCGCTTGCAAGCTGAGAGGGATCGAGCAGGTAGTGCTGAGCCTGAGCAGAAGAGGTCCCGTGACCAATCGAAGGGCGCTGGAAGCGTGAGGAGAAATTGACACGAGCGCAACAAAGACCAGCGCTGTCGAATTCCCTCGGAAAGGAAAGTGGCTTTCAGATTAGAGTAATGCCAGTGGAGCGCTTCACTCCAAAAATGACACGGGCCAAGCCATCGCGCCGGCAGAGTGGACATGGCCTCATCGCGCGGAAGTCTGTGCGTGGAGGTGACTATGAAGAGGATGATGCCGAGACAACAGGGAATGATCGAGAAAATGTACAGGAATTCAAAATCGCCGATGAGATTTTGAAACTCAAAGAAAACCCCAAAGGCGCTAGCATCCGATGGACGCTTCAACAGATCCGGAGAGGTAAAACTCGCATCAAGTAAGTGAACTCATTCGTGATGGAATCCGATCCACTTGAGAGAGAAGACTAACCTCTATTGTTTCGATAGCCTCGATGGTGAAGAAATCGAAGACGATATGGCAAAATTACTAGCAGACGCGCTCTGCAAAAATAGTACGGTTGAGGTATTGTCGTAAGTTGAAGAAGGCGGGAAAACCTCACGGTGCATATAGTTTGCTCGCTCTTCCAAGAAACTCGACGAAGTGCTGACTTGTTTCTTTGCCAAACTTACGCAGTCTTCGAAATGCAAAGATCAGCCCTAAAGGCGCGTCCAGCGTACTTCGAGTTCTTGAAGAAAACGACACGCTGACGACGCTTTTGTAAGTTTATTGTGTCGTCATCGTACGAAAATAAAGACGTCTGACGACTTTTTTGATGCTTGCATCAGACTCCCTGGAATACCTGAAAATTTTACAGAAAATGTTTGCGCTGTGTCTGCGATCATTCGTGACCACGGCAGAAATGTACGCCGTAATCTAAAGCTCGAGCGATTGGAGACGATTCGCGACTTTTTCTTTGGGACCGATGACAGCACTTCCAGCCAAACTAAACTGGTCTGGACAAGACAGGCGCATCACTTGGCGCGAACAGCAGCCCATATCTTCTCTGCATACATGTTCATTCTCGACAAGCATTGTCCATCGCTGCCAGATCCAAAAATGAAATTGACCAACAATCCCGATCTATGGATTCAGGAAGAAAAAATGGATGACGCAGAAAAGGGAGATACAGGAAAGGATGACGAGGAATCGGGAGATGCAAGAAAGGCCACTCAGGGACAACCCATCATACACGCTCTCCTTGCGTGTCGCATAGAGGATAAATTTGCGCTGTCGAGTGAATTCTGCACACATTTTCTCAAGGATCTAAAGGTGGATGAAATATCGACCCTGATGCGACACGAAGACAACATTGGTCGTACAACCCGCTCCTTCGCGCTGGCAAACAATGAGACCAATGAGTGGGCCAAAAAGTTCGGAAACTATCTTGATCGATTCAGTATTGAGGATGGACCTCCGGTGCACAAATCTAAAACCTGCAGAGTGCACTTTGGGACGGACGTCTTTACCAACGAAAAGGTTGCCTTAAAGTTTATGGAAGTGGAAGAACAGTACAAGAGAGAAAAGGATGTCCGCGAGGACCTTGAGAAAAGTCAACATGAGATGAAGGAGAAGGAACCATATTTTCTGGGAGTGATCAAATTCGACGGCGAGCCTTCCGTTTCAGGCCTCCTCAAAAAAGATAAATGCCTGGTGATGCCTCGTGCCTCACGCTCGTTATTTGAGGCCATCAATACAGAGCGCTTCGCAGGTCGAGATCTTGCCAAGATTCGGCATGTTGCTTATAGTATTGCAAAGGCACTAGCCCAACTCCACGAGATTCAATACATTCACGGCGACGTTAAACCGCGGAATGTAGTGCGCATGGAGGCATCCTCATCGCCAACTTTTAGAACCTCTGGTTCTGGCGGCCTCGTACTCATCAAGGAAGAGAAACACCCATCACGTCAAGGGAAAGCAGAATTGGTGTTGGGAGAGGGATCACCTGAAGAAAAAGCGGAATGGCTATTGATCGACCTGGACGCTTCGGTCTCAATGGATGGTAAAGTCAGTGAAAAGGCCAGCACTGGCTATGTGTCTCCAGAGCTTGCCAAGTGGCATTTTCGTGAGAATAAGAAAAAAGAACTCGCCCCAGATGCCTCGCCTGCAATCGATGTGTGGGGCTTTGGAGTTCTGCTCTACCAGATGTTAACGGGGACGAAACTTTTCATGATAGACGAGTCAAATGATAATCTCGTGAGCAGCCGTGACAAGGTGGAGCTCATGAACTGGATAGGCTTGGATGCTGAGCGGCTCTCGCGTATATACAAAAGAGGAGAATCTTCGGATGGTGAAGAAGGCGCCGATGCCAAAGGAGAGGGCCTCGATGGAGAAGATTATGAGATCGAGGCGGCTAAAGACGCGGTGCGTATGTGTCTTCAGCGCGAGCCTGGCGCACGGATTTCTTTTGAGGGATTGTTAAATGATCATCCGTTTTTCCAAGAGTTTCAGACAGATAAAAAAAGTGGTGACAGCGAGGCGGACTCCACAGTCGTATATGACAGCCAAGATTCCAGAAGTAGTCGAGCCCCTCGAAAAAGAATGTCCGCAATGTCTCGTGTGAAGATAAGCATCATGGAAGCACACGATAAAATTACTGGAAGAGGCGCAACTGAAGGGGAAACGAGATTGATCCAATCCGACTTCTTCAAACGAAGTTCGCAGAGACTCGTCGAGCATGGACGTTTGAGTCTTTACAGACGAACGGCCAAGTGGTTCAATTTCAAGAACAGAAATAGCTTGAAGAAGAAAGATCGTAAACTGCGAAAGGATCACCGTGAGGAGCTGATCGAGCTGCGATCATATCATTTTTTCCTCTCGCACGCCCAAGCTGAAGCTGCGGGAATTGTCAAGGATCTCGCATTTGGCCTGGAGCGACACCAGATGCGAGCGTGGATTGATATGAATGCGACTGAAATTACTCCTCTCGCGATGCGTCATGGAATTGCTGACTCGCAATATTTCATTATGGTGCTCACCGCCAGCGCGCTCTTTCGTCCATTCTGTCTTGCGGAACTGTACACGGCAATGCACCTCTTCGAGGAGCAAGGTCTCTATTACAAGGATCGCATCATGTTTGTCGCGGAATGTGATTCTCGGTTTCAGCCTTGGGACCCAAGCCATGTGCCGATCCTGGCCTCATTTCACCATGGATCAGAAATTTCCGAAGACCCTTTTCCGAGTTTTTGCGATGAGTTGGAAAGTCTGCCCTCCGGGCACTCTTTTGTTGAGGTCTTGAAAAGAGCTGCGGAGAACGCCCGCAGCCTCGAGGACAAAGAAGACTCTTTCTTGGATCAAGTGCGCCAAATTATGGAAGAAGCCAAAGAAGCAGGCAGCGCTTCTGTCTCAGCGGACAACGGGATCAAAGAAAACCTCGACCTAATGGTTGGATTGGAAAATCTTGGGTTAGATTCCGTTCATGTTCTGACCACGGTGAGAAGTGCGCTGAGCGAATGCATGAAAATTCCTTATCGACGTCGAAAGTTCGAAGAGGATGCGATGCTTGGACGCATAGCAAAGTTCGGAGGTTACGAGCATCATCGCCAGGATGACGAAGTCGTTTGCAAGCATAATAAGCAAACCTTGCATGTTGCGGTTGTCGGGCGCAAGGAATCTCAAATCGAGAAAGAGTTGCGCAACATGCTAACAAATGAAGGGGTGAGAACCTGTGATTCTTCTCAGGCCCACGTACTTATTGTGGTTTTGGAGTATGGCTGCCACCAAAGCGTAAAGGATGCATGGGGAGAGATGAGGAAGGTTCGTAAAAGCAAAGAAAATAGTAAAACAGAGGAGACAAGGATGCCGATTCTCACGGTCGCGGCTGATCATGATTGGGATTTTTCATCAGATTTCAAACCTTTTATTCAAGACGAAGAATTAGTATCGTCGCTAACATTTTCTGAGGCGGTGATATGGCGAGACGTAGATTTCATTCAGAAGAGCAAACGATATGACAGTCACGAGAGCGAACGGGGAGCTGAACAAGAAGTGGATATAGAAAAACAAGAAGAGCGTCTCAAGAATTTAAAGACGGAGAAAGCGCTCCGAAAATGTTCTGGGTACGATAGTGAACACGAAAAGGAGGCTCTTATCCGAGAAATTTGCCAGCGTGTCAGGGCGCTGTACAAACCTGAAAACGGTTGAGGTACTCATGGATTCTCCAATTGGTAATGTGAGCTCAATCTGTCATTTTCTTTTGTATTTTCGACGTCTCTACCTTTACAATGACCAAAATCTAACACCAACTGTAAACCAGCTGTTTTTCTTTCGAAAATTGACGACCTCTGCTGGGTGAAGAAGGCCTCGAGGCCTTTCTTCATCCCAAACAAAGCAAAAGTGCAGTCATGGCGTTCTTTCATTCTTGTTTTTTTTTTTTCCTTGAAAAGGGGTTGCGAAAACGTCGCTGACACCGAAGTTGTGAAATCAAGCTCGCATCTTTGCAAACGGTCTTTGTTCATTGGCCCTACGAGTTCATGCAGTCGTGCGGTCTGCCACGAGCTACAACGAGAATCAGAGGGTGGATGCAAAGATGTCCTGTTACAAACAAAAAACAATAATAATGAAAAAGACGGGCGATGCGCTCAGGGCGTTTGCAGGAAAATAGCCGGATAAAATGTACTTTGCAAAAAAACCACCATTCTATACCAATACTATACATGCCCTTTTGTGCGTCTACTGTGTGGCGGGGTATATACATGATTGCTACTCTCCGACGGGTGTGTGGTGCGCACATTCTCCTGCGCTCAGCTGCAGCATTGTCGGCGCTGCTGCTGGCAGGCCAAGCATACCCGGCGTCTCCCTCTCTCTCTCACTCTCTTTCTCTTCATAGTAGCGAGTGGTGGCGGCCGCGCCGCCACTTCCGTGGCAAAGGTGCGACTGCTCGCCGCCTTTGTGTGTACGTAAAGACGACCAAGGCTCGTGCCCGTGGCGTCCTTCCCGCGCCACAGCCGCTCGCGCGGCTCTGGTCGCGGCAACCGTCGTGGCCCTCGCAGCGCCTCGCGACGCAGCCTGCGAGCCGCAAACCTCCCCGAGTGCTCAAGACACGGACGGCCTCGGGCTTGGCCTCGGCCCCGACGAAAGGTGGTAGCGGAGCCCGAGCAGCCAGAAACAAGCAGAGCTCGCAAGAACAGGAACCCGAAGGTCGAAAAGAGCCCGAGCGGCGTCTCGTCTCCTCGCTTCCCCTCTCGGCGCGAAGCCTTTCGCCGCAAGCAAACGTCACCGTCGCCCTCAGCGTCTGCGCGAGCCTCGGCAGAAGCGGCGGCGGCAGCGTCGGGCGGCTGCGAGGCGGTCCGTCCTGCGCAGCTTTATCGTCACCATCATCATCCATCATCATCGTCGTCATAATCGTCGGTCGCGCAGATCGGAAACGAGGGCACGCAACGCGAGCGCGCGTCGGTCGCGCGTGCGCGTGCGCGGAGCGGGCGGGCGGGCGCGGCGAGGGCGCGCGGCGGGCGCGGGCGGCGCGGAGGCGCGGGCGCGCGCACGCGCGGGGAGCCGCGGGCGCGAAGGCGAGCATGGCGCGCATGGCGGAGATGGCCGACATCAGCAGGCCAGGACTCGCCGCCGCGCGGAGGAGACCCCGCGCGAGGACGCCGCCGCCGACGCCGCCGCGCGCGGGGAGGGCGCGCGCGGGCGGCGCGGCGCGGAGAAACCCCGAGCGGGAAATGCGGAGGAGGCCGGCGCCGGCCAGGAGAAGGAGGAAGGCGAGGGGCGGAGGCGACCGCCGCACGGGCCGCGCCTGGGCTGCCGCGGTGGCGGCGCTCGTCACGGCCCTCGCCGCACTCGCGCTCGTCGGGGAGGCGGGCTTGGCGCAGGCCTTGCAGCCTGCCCGACGAGCGGCGCAAGACTCGAACAGCAGTATCAAGGTGACGCTGCAACTCCTGAGCGGCCTGTCGACGTACGACGAGGGCGAACGCACGTGGCTCGGGAGACTGAGCACCACCAAGGCAGCGGCGGCGATCATTGCCGCGCAACACTGCCAAGAGAGAAACGGGACGGTGGTGGAGGAACTGAGCCGCAGCACGGGCATGGAGGGCTGCGACAATCTCGAATTCGCCGTCACCAGCTGGGACACGCGGAGTATTCAGTCCGTGGCCGTCAAGTCGTACCTTGCCGGCAACTCGCAGTCGTCGGACCCAACGAACTTTGTGATTGGCACCTCGCGCTCGCTGACGTCGCTTCCGGTATCGATTCTCGCCAATGTAAACAAGATTCCCATCATTTCCTACTGGGCAACCTCTCCGGACTTTGACGATAATAGCATTCACGAGCAGTTTTTGCGCACTATTCCGTCTGATAGTGCAACGGCCGCGGCGCTGGCCGAGCTCTTCCAAGAATACAACCTTGCCCATGCAGGCATGCTCTATGTAGACGACACGTACGGCGATGGTTTCCGCGAGTCGCTGCTCGTCGAGACCAACGACCGTGATATTACTCTCGAAGCCTTTTCATATCGAGAGGGCGACTCGCTGTCGATCAAAAATGCCATCAACGGTCTGGCAAGCACCCAACTCAACGTCATTTTTGTTGTTGCCTTCATGGCAGACTTTCCCGCCATTATGGACTACTTTGAGGCGCGAGGCATGACGGGTCGCGGGACGCTTTTTATATTCAGCGACGCCATTGGTGCCGATGAACTCACGCAGGTGGTGCAAGCTTACCCGCGTCTTGCTTCAATTCTCAATGCGACACAGGTGGTCCAGGCCGTGAGCGGCGACGACAGGAACCCGGTATTCGATCGATTACGGGCCAACTGGCCTTCCTATGTTCGCTATGCGGATCTCATCAACGAGCTTTTGCCAGGGGGCGCCAACTTTTCCGATCCAACTCTCGAACTCGACGATGATCTCACCGGCGACAATCTGACGCTTTCGATTGGGGAAGATCTCTTTACAGATTCGAGCGTTGTGGAAAGCTTCATCTACGACACGGCGTTTGCCTACGATGCAGTGGTTTCAGCGTGCCGCGCTGCCTGCATGTCGTATGGGAACGCTGGCTTTCCGCCCATTGTCGATGAACCGGGCGAGATCACCTTTGATGGCGAGGACAAGCGACCGACGTGGCTGCAAGGCGATGCCCTTGTGGACACAATGCGCAACACGTCGAGTTTTCCCTTTGCTGGCGCATCGGGAACTGTAACTTTTGATTCGACGACGGGTTCGCGTGTCCCGGGCACGGCATATTTCAAGCTGCGAAGCGTCGTGATCGACCCAGAGAGTCTCGTGGTTGACGTAAAGAGTGTCGGCGACTGGGACAGTGGCTGGACGCTCGAGGATGGCATTTATTTCCCACCGGGCGACACGCAGACAGTGCCGCTGCAGACGGATTTGCCCCCGGAGGACCTGAATCTTATTAGCACGGGGCTTCGCAACATGGCATTTGCAATGGTGGGCCTCGTCTTTGCCCTTTGCTTGTTCCTGGGCATTTGGGTGTGGATAAAGCGGGACACGCGGGTGGTCCGCAAGGCGCAGCCCGAGTTTCTCTTGTATTTTCTTCTTGGCATTTGCATGGCCGTGAGTAGCCTCGCTGCCTTTGCGTATCCGGAGTCGAGCGTCATGGGCGATCGCCAAGCTTCTGCGGCCTGCAATGTCTTTCTGTGGCTTTTGAGTATTGGTACAACCGTCACGGCGTCGGCCATTATTCTCAAGCTCTACCGCATCATGCGTATATTTCACAATCCGAGCCTGCGCTCCTTACTAATCAGGGCAGCTTCCCTGCTCAAGATCATGGCCACCTTGCTGGCCATCAATGTGATTTTCCTACTCGTGCCCACGATCGTGGATCCGGTCTCTTGGCAACGCATTGTCGTTGCCGAAGACGAGTTTGGGAATCCGACAGCAAGTTATGGCACGTGTTACTTTTCCGGTTCTACCACGGTCAAAGTTTGTTTTGGTCTGTTGCTCGCGTTTCACGCCAGTCTTTATGTGGTTGGCGCCGCAATTGCGTACAAGGTGCGAGACATTGATAGCTCGTTCCAAGAGGGCAAGACCTTGGCTGTGGCTGTAGTGTGGCAGTTTCAATTGTATCTCATTACGGCACCGATCGTGCTGGCTGTGAGCGCGACCGAGACCGAGATCAAGTTTCTCATCATCTGTCTTGCCATTTTTCTGGCCAACGTCTTTGCTGCGCTCTTTGTCATGGGACCCAAGGTTCATGCTGTGCGCTATGGCCTGTCGGAGGATCCTACACAGTCGGATCGTCGTCAGGCCTTTCATCGGGGTCACAAGCCGCTCAATCGCGGAGACAAAGAAAGTAGTGCGCCGTCCAACGCCAGTCCGCCGGGGCCTGGTTCAAGCTCGGCGCCCTCGCCCCGGCCTCCTCATTCCCCTCGTGCCGCTGCCTTTGACGATGATGAACTTGATTCTGTCGATGAAGAAGCCGCCAAGCTTGGGTTGAATCCTCTTTCCGAGGCCACTGTTCGACTGAGAGTGCGCTCTTCGGGGCTCTTTGATAGTATTGAGCAGGAGGATGCCCTGGCCTATCAGCCGCCTTCGCCTCGGCAGCAAGTCCCTGTCGCGAGCATGAACGCTCAGCCCCTTTCGAATGGCAATCATGAGGTTTCTTTACCGCCACAACCAACGGCGACACCGTCCGCAACAGCAACCGCAGCACAGGCACAAGCTGTGGCATTGCCTCCGGTCGCGGCTTTGGCAGCAGCATCTTCCAATGGTACGGCAGCGACCACGAAAAACGATGCTGTAGCATGGGCTCCGCGCCCCGGCGCGGAGGGCGACGCGTCCTCGACGCAAGAATCGCCATCCGCGAAGCACCACGACGAACGATGGCCTAGTTCTGGGTCCTCCGAGGCCCAGATCAATGTAGCATAGAATTTCCAAAATCAATCAGTCAATCAACGAAATGCAACGTTTGCTTCCGTTCCACTTTCTTCCGTATTTCTGCTCCAGCTAGGAAAAGAGCTCGTCATGAGCGACGTGCAGCACGGAATGGGTTTTGTCGCGTGTCCTTGTAGGTTGTCCGCGCGACGTCCACAAGTGCTTCGAGCTTACTTCTGTCGTCGACAACCATGTTTCTGGCTGGGACTCAGCAACTAGCAGTTAGCCAGCTGCAACCAGTGCTTTTTCATGCCGCCATCCTTTCACCTCACGCTGCCGCACCTTTCAAGGTTGCTTGCGAATGGTGACAATAAGTCCCACGTATCGACCGATGCATCTGCCTGCCGCTGACGACTTCGTCTTTAGCGGAGAATGCACCGAGCAGCTCTTTGAGAAGAAAAAGTGGCAGGGCGGACGGCCGCCGCGCTGGCCTGCCGTTCTGTTCATCAATCAATCGATCAATCAATCGATCGATCCATCCGTCCATCGCCGTTGTAGTCGCAGTAGCCATGGTGGCTGTCGCAGTCGGTTGCGAAATGCGACCTTCGACAAGTTCCGCCTCCGTCCTCCGCCTCCGCGCCGCGCACCGCGTACGCACCTCGTGCACAGTGCGCGTCGTATGCCGACCGCTCGGCGCTGCCGCTGTCGAGCTGGCACGCCAACCCAGGCTCGGACCCTGCCGTCGAGCCGAGCCTAGCCTGGCCCCGTGCGGCGCTCTTGCTTTCTCCCGCGGCGAACGCGATGGCGTCAGCCACAGCCAGGGCCGCGGCTGCGGCCTCGGCGTGCGTGCGTGCATTCGTCGGAGTCCTGGACCGGCCGCGGCTGCGGCGCGTGCATACTCGCTATGCGCAACACTCCACTGCCACTGCCTGCCACTGGCATGTCAAGAAGTACGTCATACATTCCCCAAGACACGCAATGGCGACGCCTGCGGATGGATGGCCAGGTGACCTCCGACGGCAAGACACCACGGCATCTTGATTTCTTCCGTGCGGTTGGTTGCGGCAACCAGCCAGACACGACCGCGGGCAAGAGGTCTTGTTCGCTGTAGCTGTTGCTGTTGATCGATCTTGGGACCAAAGAAAAGGAAAGAAAATCTCTGCAGCCGCCGCCATGCATAAGCTCCGCTCCGCACCCGCACCCGCCCGGCCGGCCACGTGTCTGCGCTGGCCTGGCGGCACAGCTCTGCTTTGCTTCGCTTCCAAAGCTCGCGGGTCTCGTTCGGGCCAGGACCCTCGAGGCGGGCGCGCGTGGCACAGGTCCTACTTGTGGCCGGGGCGGCGGTCCCGCTCGAGCTTCCTCTTGCACAGAAACAGCCGCTGCCGCCGTGCTGCAGCCGCGGCTCTGCTCACACCCGCGGCAGCACTGGCAGGTCGCGAGCCATCGACGAGAGCAGTGGGATCGAGCCATCGATCGAGCCATCGATCAATCAATCGGTCGATCGAGGACGTGCGTGCGTGCGTGCGTGCGGCCGTGCGGCCGTTCGATGGTCCCGCTAGTCTGCCCTGGCTGTGTCTTCTGCGGCGGACGACTTCGTCTCCGCGCCATTGAGGTTTGGTTGACGACGGGCAGGCGCGGCAGAAGCCCGACTCCGCCGCGCCTTGGCCCTCGAGCGGTACGGCTGCCGGCGGCCGCAGTGCAGGCGCGGGGCCTCTCCGGCCGCGCCTCCGCTGCCGCTGCGGGCGGCTCGGTTGCGGTGTTTGTTGCGGTGGTGATTGTCGTCGTTGTCAACGCGCCATGTCGTCCCTCCTGTCGTTCTGCCGCAAGGCCGAGAGGGGGCGAGCGGCGGCGGCTGCCTGCGCGCGTCCGTCCGTCAGGCCGGCCGGGGCCTCGCGTGGTTGCGGGGCGCGGCGCTCGCCGCCTCGCCGTCTGCCTCTGCGATTGGCATCAATCAGCCAGCAGCGCCGAGCTTTTTCAAAATTCAAAATCCTCCTCGCCTACGAAGAACTTTGCGAGCCGCCTTCGGAGTCCGCGCTGCGCCCGTGCTGCGGCCGCTGCTGCTGCTTGCACTCGCCTCGCCAGCCCGTCCTCGCGGTCACCCCCGCTCATCTCGAGACGGAATTCGGCGTCGCGTGCATGTAATCTATCTTTCTGCTCCCTCCACGCGACCTCGCCTCGCTCGCGCAGAGGGAGAGAGAGGAGAGATGCACGTGCACTCAGACCGAGGTGCCCCGCGTCTCCGCGTCCGTCTGTCTGCTGCCAGGGGCCCGTCTGTCGGTCGCTGCCGCCCGCGGGACGCGTTCGCCTTCGCCTCGCCGTGCTGGGCCCGCGCGGCGAGCGTGACCGCGGCGAGCGCGATCACGTCCCGGAAATGCGCCGGCAGGAAGGCGGGGAAAGGAAGACAGACAGACAGACAGACAGACAGACAGACAGAGAGAGGGAGAGGCGCAGAGAGGCGCAGAGGGCCAGAGAGGGGGACCGCGGCAGAGCACGAACACAGACTATTCGAATTGATCGACTTCCCCGCGCTTTTCTTCCCTGTGCGCCGCCGCGCATTCTGACTTCGACCTGGTTGACCTGCAAAGTGAGAGCGTGCAGCTGTTGGAGGGAGGGGGGCAGAGGGAGAGAGAGGGGGGGGGAGAGAGAGGGAGGAAAGAATGCAAACAAACTTTCAAAACCCAAACCACATTCAAACCCGGAGCCTCGCGCAGGACGCGCATACGCTCGCGCGTGCAGGCAGGGAGGGCTCCGTTCGCTTGCTCGCTCGCTTGCTTGCCTGCCTGCCTGCCTCCGCGGCCGCCGTCAGGCCGCTGCGCGCGTGCAAAACCAAAAGCGCGCCAAACGTGTGCGCGAACGCTCGCGGGGGAGGGAGACGGACCTGGACTGGACACGCGGCTGATGCGGGATGAGGGAGTCTGCTGCAGCTAATGCCTCGCGGTCAAGCCGCCCGCCACCGCTGCCGTCCTCCGTTTCCTCCTTCGCCGCACGGGACATGCGCGCGCGCGCGAGGAAGAGGAGAAGGACCTCCGCCGCTGCTGCGGCCGCCGCCGCCGCCGACCCTGCCCACGCGACCCGCGTCCTTAGCCTCGCGCTTCTGGCTGCGCACGCCGCAACGGCGACGGCGTCACGAGGGCTGGAGACAAGGCGGCGGCAGGTGCAGGAGCAGGAAGGCGAGGACAAGGAGGGGGGCTCCTCCTCGTCCTCGTCCGCAACGCACGTCACCGTGCAACTCCTGACAGGACTGACATCATACGAGGATGGCGAACGCGTCCAGCTGCTCGGCAACATTGTCACGACCAAGGCCGTGGCGGCTGTCATTGCCGTACAGCATTGCCAGGAGCGCAATGGCATGATCGTGGAAGCCCTCAGCGCAGAGTCCATGAAAGGGTGCGAGGACCTCACCTTTGACATTGCAAGCTATGACACGCGTAGTCTGCAGTCGGTTGCTGTCATGTCGTACCTCTCGGGGCTGTCAAGTACAGAAAACGCAACCAACGTGGTCATTGGAACCTCCCGCTCCGTGACCTCGCTCCCTATATCCGTCTTGGCCAACGTCAACCGCATCCCCGTCATCTCGTACTGGGCCAGCTCTTCGGATCTCAGTGACAGCAGCGTGCACGGCCAATTCTTTCGCACCATACCCTCGGACCAGGCCACCGCAAAAGCCACGGCCGACCTCCTTCAAAGGTACAAGATCGGTCACGCCGGCATGATTTACGTTGACGACCCCTACGGCGACAGCTATCGCGAGTCCCTTGTGCAGGAGAGCGCTGCGCTCGGCATCGAAGTCCTCGCCTACTCTTATCAAGCAAGTGACAAGGAGTCAGTTAATCTTGCCATCGACAGTCTCAACAACACCAACTTCAATGTTGTCGTTGTCGTTGCCTTTGGCAACGATATCGACGCAATTGTATCCCAATTTCACAAGAATGGCATGCTGGGTGCAGGCCGTCTTGTGATTTTCGGCGATGTCGCCGGCGCGGAAGAGGTGACACAGATTGTGCAGCGGAGTCCACAACTCGCAGAACCCTTGAATGCCTCGCAAGTCATTCTCGCAATGGGTGGACGCGACGACAACGCGGCCTACACAAGACTCAAAGAAAGTTGGCCCTCCTTCATCAAGTACAAGGACCTCATCAATTCGCATCTTCCCGGAGGCTCGCGCTTCATGGACCCCACCATTGGTGTGGAGGACAATTTGTCGGGGGACAATTTCACATTGCAAATTGATGATGACGTCTTTACAAGTCCCGATGTCGTCGCGGGATTCATCGACGGAACCGCCTTCACATACGATGCTGTAGCCGCCTCCTGTCGCGCCGCTTGCATGTCGTATTTGGCCGCGGGCGGCGCGAGCGCTTCTAATCAGGATGTTTCTACTCCAGTTTTTAACGGGGAGGACCGCAGACCTCTCTGGCTCCGCGGCGATGCGCTCGGCGCCCAGCTCAAGGACATGGTCGACTTTCCTTTCAGCGGAACCTCGGGCAAGGTCCAATTCGACGCCGAGACCGGCTCGAGAGTTCCCGAGACAGCCTCCTTCGTCTTGCAAAGTATTCACATCAATCCTGACACCCTCGTCGCCAGAATGAAAATGGCTGGAGACTGGAAGTACAACTGGACACTCGCAGACGACCTCATCTTCCCTGGCGGCACGCAAAATGCCCCGCTGCAAATCGATCTGCCTTCCGAGGACCAAAATATTGTTTCTCAGGGCCTTGTCGCATTTGCATACGCTCTTGTAAGTGTTGTTTTGCTGCTCTGCATCGCTTTGAGCGGATGGGTGCGTCTCAAACGTCGAACCCCCGTTGTGCGAAGAGCTCAGCCCGAATTTCTTTACCTTTTCCTCCTGGGCATTGCCATTGCCGCGCTCAGTCTCGTATCTCTGGCCTATTCGGTCGATAAGACATCAGGGGACCCCTCTGCGGATCTTGCGTGCAACGCATTCACCTGGTTTCTCAGTCTCGGCTCGACAATCACCGCCACATCGATCGTGCTGAAATTGTATCGAATCATGCGCATCTTCCACAATCCGAGTCTCCGTTTGCTTCTCATCACGGCAAGCTCCCTTTTCAAGGTCATGGCCTCGGTTCTCTTGCTCAACACCATTTTATTGGCGATCCCGACGGCTGTTGAGCCTTCAAGGTGGGAGCGTATTGTCGTCAAGACTGACGCCTTTGAGAATCCGCTCGAGAGTTACGCAACCTGTGTTTATGCTGGAGGCCTCGTCGGACGCACATGTCTTTGGCTGCTGCTCGTTTTCCACCTGTCTCTCTATATTGTGGGCGCGTCTATTGCGTACCGAGTGCGCGACGTGGACAGTTCCTTTCAGGAAGGAAAAACCTTGGCGATCGCAGTCATTTGGCAATTTCAGCTCTACCTCCTTGCAGCTCCCATTCTCTTGGCCGTGAGCGCAACCGAGATGCGAATCAAGTTTCTCATTCTGTGTTTCGCCATTGGCCTCGCCAACATCTTTGCGCTTCTCTTTGTCATGGGACCCAAGGTCCATGCCGTTGCGTACCACATGGAGGACTTACAAGAGCGACGTCTTCTGCGCCAGCCTCGCAAACATCAGAAACTTCGCAAGTATGCTTCCCCAAAGCGAGGCAAGTCCGATCGAAGCTCGCTCGAGGACGCCTCGCACGAGTGGAACTCGCCAGCTTCTAAAGCCGCCGCATTGCAGCCTGCCGACGAGTCTTCCACGGAGAGTCCGCCGGGTTTCGAGGCATCCAAAATGGCGCTCCTTGCGCAGCGGCCAAGTGATGTCGACTGCACCCCTTGTCCAGAATCATCCCAGCACCTGCAAAATGGCGAATACGACACGTCTCCACTGAACGCTACCGTTCCTTTGCCGCCGTCTGAAGTTTCTCCGCTCAGCAGAGTGCATCGGCCCAATTCAATTCAAGAGGACTTTGAGTTGACAATGGACGATGATGACGACGACGATAACGATGACGACGACGACGACGGTGATGCCCAGCTTCGGCTCATTGCTATTGCGCGCGACCACGGGGCCAGCGAGCTGGAGTCATCCATTTCTATTACCAAAAACGACGAGGGGCGCCTCGAGCTCGCATAGCGCAGCACGATTTTTGGAGCATCGCACAATGATTGTATTCTATAAAAAAACTGTTTTATATGAATGTACAACGTACACCAATATGCGGTCGGAGGCTTGGCCCAGCCGATCTCGTATGGTTTCCATTTGCAAGCTTGCAGACAAAACGCGGAAGTCAATCGAGGTCAGCTTTCCCTTAAAAAGGACAAAATGTTCACGAGTCTCGACGTTTGCCAAGTCCTGACTGCCTCATGGCTCGCCAGCAAAACTAATAAAATGTAATCAGTTCGTTGCTGGTACCATCAAAGTTATCTCTGTAAGCTCGATACGCTTGCTCGCCGTCATGTGGTTTCCTCAAAAGGCACAAAGTCTCGACGTTTGCCAAGTCCTGACTTCCTCATGGCTCGCCAGCAAAACTAATAAAATGCAATCAGTTCGTTGCTGGTACCATCAAAGTTATTTCTGTAAGCTCGATACGCTTGCTCGTCGTCATATGGTTGGTTGGTTGGTTGGTGGGTTGGTTGGTTGGTTGGTCACCTAGGCACCATCATCATCATCATCATCATCGTCGTCGTCTTCGTCTTCGTCTTCGTCGGCATCGATGCCTTCCGTTGTAGGTGATGTCGCGCCGCCCCAAAGATACGCTGCAATGTCCACATCGCTGCTATTGTAGCTGCTATCGCTTGCGAGCAAATCTTCAAACGAAGGCTTGCTTAATTCGAGGCATCGAGTTTGCCTGTTCCTGATCTTGAAGCAGCATGCGTATCCATCAAGTTCAGTGTTCGAGCAGCATGTGCGTCCTTCATCGGAAAATCTGACACCATAGCAGCAACGCTCTCCGCCCTCTATATTTCTACAGCAAGAACTTTTTCTACAATTGAGTATACAGCCATTTGTCTTGCACTTCTTCGGTGTCGGGCTCGGCGTTGGGGCCTCTGTCTCCGCTTTTCCAACAACCGTGTTATTCAAGAGGTTTGCAAGATTCAAGCCAGTACCGTTGGGCTCGCTCACCACGTCACGAAAGCCTGCGTGCACATAGAGATTGAACCAGTCGCTTGCTTCCTTTTCAACATCGCGATCGACCACATAACAGCGAAACGAGTCCGAGGTACCCTCGACCACCTCTGTAGGTACCTCGTCAAAAATGAGAAAACAGATGCCCTCGTCCACATCAAGGTTAATGTCGTATGCTCGGCACAATGGGTCCTGTGTGCACAGAGAGGAGCAGGCAGCAGCTCCACAAAGGCCCACATTGTTGAACCCAGAAGGTCCACAACGCTGAACGCGATTCGATGAGTCCGAAACTGCACACATGCCGCCTTCTCCAGAGGTGGACTTGACTTCGACAGCTCTGGAGTTAAGTGCAGCACTTTCCGAACGCCCATAGCAGGTGGTCGACCCGTCAGCAGAACCGTCCTCGACGGGGGGAGGCGCCTCCAACGAGAGACCAACGGAAAAGCTGGGATAGGATTCGTTGTTGGTTCCTCCCAAGCGTCTCAGATCAGGAATAGACGAGAACTCGGGACGGAGCATTAGCTTGCAGGCCTTGGACTTGTTGTGATATTCTATACCTGCGCATGTTGCAATGCTGTTACAAATCGCCGCACATTCTTGATGCGAGCAACCCCTGCAGCGGTGGAAGCGCTCGAGCTCGAGACAATAGCTTGGGCAGTCTGAATTCTCGTCTCGGGACGAGCAAGGGCAAATATCTGCGTTTGGGTAGAGTGAGCACGAGCCAGAAGACGGCTGAGAGAGGTCCACCACGTCGATTGAGGGCTTGACAATGAACGCGCCGTCTGGGGAGTTGTACTTGAGGTACGCAAGGATAAAGTTGCAGGCTGAGGGCGGATTGATGTCTGGGACGAGTGGGAGAAAAGGAATCGAGTAGTTGCCTTCTGGCAAGGGGATGCGCGCTGCAATATCACCAGCGACATAGAATTGGATATCTGTCCAGGTCTCATTCTCGAGCTGGACGGGATTGACGCAGGCAAATTCGACGGGTTCTTCCTCGTCAAGGTCCTGAAGACTCCTTCGAGATGCCACTTGCCTTGTATATGAGTCGCCAACTTGCTTCCAGCAGCAGCGCACCTTTTCAAAGTCTTGCCTGGCACATCGCTCGTACTTGCGCACCATGTATAGCTGCTCCACGCTAGTGAATGGAGCAATGCTCCTGATGAGATTCTTGCTGGCCCAGTTCACGCAATCTTCCCGCCTGTCGCTCGGCTTGTTGTCGCACGTGTCCACAATGTGGCCAACTCGCTTGGACCCGCACGAAGCCGCCGCCTCGATCTGGCTCACCTGAAGGAGCCCCAGGGTGAGCACCACGAGGGCAAAGACGCTGCCCTTCATCATCATCTTGGCGGTCGCCTGGTCAAATACTGGAGATGCGGATTTGCTGTGTCAACAATCAATCCATCAATCATTCGTCGCTCGCGGGCCAGTGTCTGCTGGCTGGTTTCCTCGTTCCCTCCATCTTGTCCTTGCGCGTCGGATCTTGGCTCAGCCTGAAGCTGCGCCTGCCGCCACCCACTGCCACGCACGTCGTGAGCGCGCTCTTTCTTTACATGCTCGAAAACAAACAAGGCAGTGGGTGTGCGAAAGAGTGCGTGCTGTCCCACGCAAAGACTTTCTTTGTGAGGAGATGCCACGGCACGTGACGGTGGCGCCCCGTGACCAGGCCGCCAGACAGACAGACAGACAGACAGACAGACAGACCTCTTGACGGCATGACGTGAGGCGAGGTAGGCCGGTCGACCTGCACAGCACAGGCTTGCGCCGCTTCCGGCCTCGCCTGAGCCGGTGGCGCGGACGTGTCAAGGGCGGAGGGCGAACGGAGATGTGATGCGAAGCGGCAACAAGTACCACGCCGAGCGAGCGCTCTCACGAGGGTGGGGACCCGGAGACGCGAGCTCGAGCTTGAGCGACGGACAACGCGAGAACCAGAATCGATGGCCAAAATGGAGCCCAGTCAGCCAGCCAGCCAGCCAGCCAGTCTGACAAGCAACCAGCACGCGCCAGACGACAGAGAGCCTCCGGCTCCGAGTAAGCCAAGTAAGTCTTCCTCGCACTCCTTCCACATCCCCTCAGGTCCGTCGAGCTTGGATGGGCCCGCCGCGGTATAGGCGCAACACGACTGCCACAACATGAGCTTCGGCCAGCGGCCAGCTTGCTACGCTTTCTGGATGTCGGCGAGCAAGCATGCGAGCTCGGACGAGACGGAGTTTTCTGTGGCCCGAAGACTTCATCGCGCCTGCCGTCCTTTTTATGTGCGTGCGTGAGGCAGGCAACTTTTAAGAGCGGCGCTATAGCCGTGTGAATGCCAGCAGCGAGAACGCGACGAAGACGATCGGACGACGTCAGAATCGATTACACCGGCCGGCCAGCTCTAAAGATACAAGAATGATGCGAGTTGCCAGCTGTTTCACGAGCCGCTAAAGATCATTTGCAAAGAACATCTTCAATTGCATGATGGACGAGAGGATGTCATGGATGAGCAGAGTCTGCCGGTCAGATTCAAGGATAAAGAAAGACTCGAAGCCAAAGAGTAAAGAAAGCGGCAAAATGAAAACTTGCAAACTTTTTTTTCCTTTGCAAACTTATGGCCTTTGCGTCACGCACGTACGCAGATACATCTCAAGTGCCAACCCGCATTTTCGTTCAATCGAAGAAAAACCATCGTAATGGGCGCAAACCTTCGGATTGTGTCACAATACAAAACAAACACAAGGTGAAAACGCAAGCAATCATGCATCGGTGTCGTCCTCCTCTGTAAAAACCTTTTGCTGCTCTGTAGCGGATTGCTTAGACTTCAAGGAAAGCCTACTTCCAAGCAAGCTCGAGGCGCGTCGACTTAATTGTTTTCGTAAAGATTCACGTTTTTCTGCGACGTGTATCGGTTCAGCAACTTGAGCAAACGTGGAATCCGAGACCGCCGCGGAGACATTCACCCCGGGCTCAAGCACCTCGGTGCCATCAAGAAAAAGCTTTAAAGCGCCTGTTTCCAAATCCCAAAGCCGTACGCTTCTGTCTCTCGATCCACTGACAATCTCCGTGCCCACAACAGAGACCGAGCTCACAACATCCAAATGGCCTTCCAGTAAGCGCAGCCTCTCTCCACTGCTGGCGTTCCAGACGCTGACGGTCTTGTACTCTGAGGCAAGAACGATGCGGTCTCCCGTGAGCGCGATTGCCCTGACCCAGCCTCCGTGTGCATGAACGACGCGCACGCGATCAAAGGATGGCACGTTGTAGACTCTAACTCTTGCGTCCATAGACCCGCTTACCATGCGATGGCCGTCAATGGCGACAGCCCATACCGAGTCAGTCGCGTCTTGTAGAATGTGACGTTCAAATACCGGTCTCCCGCTCGAAAACGCAAACGGCGCCGCTGCTCAGCCCCGCTACGAGCAAGTTGTCGTGCGTGGCAAGCCCGTACGCCAGCGCCCTCGTGGGGATCGTTCTCGTGCACGTGCCGTTGGCCATGTCCCAACGTCGAATAGTCCAATCACAAGATCCCGATAGCAAAGCATCGTCATCGAGGACAAGGCTGCAGACAGTACCGGTGTGGCCCTCGAGCGTGCATGTGATGGTTCCGGAGGACGAATCGACGAGGAAGAGGCCGCCGTCGTAGGCCCCAACGGCGACCAACGTGCCGTGCGCGGCCACTGCAAAGGGTTCTAAGTCGTTGGGCATGATCAACTCCAGGTCAAGGGTACCGTCCTCTTTGTTCCACGCGCGCAAGAACTTGTCGCCGCAGACAGCAAAGACGTGATCCGCGGTCTGGGCCACGCACCACACGTAGCTCCGGATGCGGCCCATGGCGGCCGGATCCGATTGGTAGGCTGACGTTCTGTCCACGTCAACCTTGCGACAGCGACAAAATCCACGCCGCTTGCCTTAGGGTTCTGCCACGTTCGAAGCCACGAAGCCGCCGCAAGCAAAAACGTCCAAGCCACTCTCCTACCTCTTCAAGAGAAGAGGTCGATGAAAGGAAGAGCAAACAAAAACAAGAGCTCGCCTTTTTGTTGCAGTGTGATTTGCCCAATCCTATGATGAAAGGAGACTGGAAATTCTTAGCATTCTTTCCTTCCGTGAAAGCTATGGGGATCCTGCTGTATCCAAAAGGTCTTCCTGACTCGCTTGGTTCCCTGCAGGCTTGACTGGATCAAGAAGCCCGCTCGTTGGGGCCGAGCCGGTAGAGACGTCTAAAGAAGCGGCCATCTCCACAAAGGTTCCAGGTGCTACAGCCGACTTTGGAAAGGTCTTCTTGTATAACAAACTGACGACGCGCTCTTGCGATAGCAAAATCTCGAGCAGTTTCTCGCGGTCTTGCTCGCTAAAGTCTTCCATATCAATCGCATCCTCGGCACCAAGAGACGACACGCTATCTTGCATTTTGACAGATCCATGAGTGCTACTGAGCTTGCTTCCGTTTGAGGTGACCCGTTGTCGGTGGCGAATAATGTTGGTGCGAACGTCCTCGACACACCTCCGCAAGAGAACTTCGAGCTGCGTTCTTGACTTGAGGTCCGCCGAGTACGCGTTTCGAACCTTTTGCAGATTTTTGCGTTCTGTGTCCAAAAGCTTCTTCAAGCGCTTAATGATCTCCTTGTAGCGGACCTCTTTGTCCGCTGCGTGCCCGGCCGAAAGACTCGTCACTGCGTCCGTCAAGGACGACATGTTGTCAATGATTGGGGATCCCGGCTGCATCATGACGGATCCGCGACCCGCAGGTGGGAGCAAAGAAGAATTACTTGCTTTTCGCCCTCCTACGCCAGAGACGTTGCCTGCTGCGGATCCCGCCCCAGCCGAAGGACCATGGCCTGGCAACGTGGTGATTTTCTGTGTCATGGCTTGCTTCTTGTACGCCTGAAGAGCCTCGAGCTCTTCATCACGCTTGACGAGAGCATCCTCTTTGTTTTGAATTTCTTGACGCAACTGTACATTATCCTTCTTCACAGTGACCAGTTGGCGGATGAGGAACTCGCGATCATCCTCTTGGGTTTTGAACTGCGATTTAAGCCGCGTGTTTTCCTTTTGCAAGCTCTGGTTCACGCGCTCGAGTCGATCGGCCATC
This sequence comes from Aurantiochytrium sp. KH105, assembly GCA_003116975.1. Taxonomy (NCBI): domain Eukaryota; class Bigyra; order Thraustochytrida; family Thraustochytriidae; genus Aurantiochytrium; species Aurantiochytrium sp. KH105. The sequence goes on from BGKB01000009.1 coordinate 78,975, forward strand.
TCTTTGGCCCAGTCCAACCCGCGTTCGAGCTGACGGTTCTTTTCAATCCACGAAGAAGCGCCCACATCTGCTTTGCTCTTTTCGACTTCGAGTTCACTTTGAATATCAAAGAGACGCGCGCGGAAGGCTCGCAAGAGGTCGCGTTCTTGGTCCTGCAAGACTTTTGCTGTGCTGTCCTGTACGTGCTCGATATTTTTCATGAGCTGTTTGTGCAAATCACGAATGTTGCCAATGCGCTCGTCGCCTTCCATCCAGTTAGTCCTGCCAGCGTTGACGGCTTCGAGCTCAGCTTCGAGAGACTCGATTCGCGCTTCATACTGGCGTTGTCGTCGAATGTAGGACTCTTGTCTTCGTTTGAGATCAGCCTGGAGGGCCTCGATTGAAGCATTTCCCGCTGCGCTCCCTGATGATGTCGCTGTACCCGAGGCTGTCGCCGATGCACTCGGCAACTCTGCGCCCGCATCTGCGGCGGCATTGAGCTCGTTTCGGAGCGCTGCGATGCGCGCGTTCACTTGCTGGTCTCGCGCGCTTGCCATCGTGCTCTTGCTGTATTTTACGCCTTTGCTCTTCGCGCCTTTCGCTTTGCCTGCGCGAGCGCGCTAGCGTGTGAGGACAATCAGCCCCGCTACGCTGCAAGCTCAGTCGATCGACGTTTCTGTAGCTGACTGTCGTGCTCGTTATGTTCCCTCGCGGCACGATTGATAATCCAAACTTGTACACATACAATCAACACAGGGAAACAAGCCATCAGAAATAGAGACAACTCTCACAATCAGTGATGCTGGGAAAGAAAATATAGGGGCGCGCGCTCGGCAAGTCGCTTGGGTCGAAAGCGTACGCGCACGTGTGTGTGTATGTATCTCCTTCCTTTTGTGCTCTTTCCGCAATTTTTTTCCCCTTTCATAGATGTGCGCATCTAAAACGGTGTGTACCAACGGATCTATCAATCTGATGGGAACACGGGGAATTGGCCCTCGTGTGCAACCGCCGCGACCCAAGAAATCGATCCCAGTCCGCAGATACCAGAAAAAGTTAGGGCCCTGGGCAGCGCGCAGCGACCTCGCGGCAACCGCCGCCGGCGCGGACCTCAATCGATCATTTGCTGGAGGGAGACGTCGAGCAAGCAGGAGATCTTGGCCACCAGCAGACTGAGAAAAGAAGGAAGCGACGGCCAACGGCGACCGCGAGACCGAGCGAGAGCAACGCGAGACGAGCGTGAGTGGCAAAGCGACGAGCGAGTAGGGACAAGCGTCGCGTGAGCAAGCGAGCAACCTCGTCGCTGCTCCCAATCTTTGGCGGGGCTTGCAACGACAGTCAGGTGCTTTTTTGTCGTTGGCAAGCTTGACCCCAACACAATGTTTAGCAAGTCCAAGGTGCAGCGGTTCTGGGAGGAAAAGGGCAAGAACCCGAGCTTGGGCCCCGGAGCATACGATGTTGACAAAGCAGACACGGCGCTGCGGTCCAAAGCATACCAGAACGTACCTCTGAGCGCCACCGCCCGGTGGCACGAGGACGATGACGATGAGAACCGTGGACCTGGTTATTACAATGCCTTCAAACCGGGCGAAGACCCAATGGCAGACGCTAAAGCTGTACGTAAGCCAAGGCCACCAAGCTTTCGTCGTCTAAGCGGAGCCAACCTTGCGAACACGCATGCCAGCGTGCACGGGCCCGCCGGGGAGCGTCCCTTCGACTTTGACGTCCCACAGGCTGCCGAGTCCGAGACGGATCGTCTACGAAAGAGGCTCCGGAACGCCCTTTTGGAAAAGGATAATCTCGCACGACAAATGAAAGCGAGCATGTCGCGAGCTCGCGTGCTTGAAACGCAGCTTGCCGACGCTGCAAAGACGGTGGAGAAGGTCCCAGCGCTTGAGCGCCAGGCCCGCAGGGCTTCACGCGCAGCCCTCGCCGCCGCTGCTGCAGGAGCTGCCGTCCGCAAACACTGCGCACGAGCCGAGGAGGAAAAGCACAGCGCACAAGAGCGCGCATCTGCGCTTGAGCTCGCCCGCATCCGTGCGTCCGTGGAGCTTTGCCGTTTGCAAAAGCAGCACTTTCTCCTTCAAAATGCTGCACTTGCGCAGCGCGACGCGGCTGTGGATCGTGAATGGGAGTTCTCATGGGACATTCACGATACGATCGAGCGCAGCAACGAGGTGATTGAAAGACAGGAGGAGAAAATCCTTCAACAATCGGCACTTTTGCAGGACACGGCCGGAACCGAGGCGTACATTGCGTCGCTCAAAGAGGAGATCGATCTTTTATCACAAGAAAACCTCGGCTTGGTTGCGGAGGCGCGCACGGCCAACGACGAAGCGAGCCGATTAAGCGCGCAGCTAATTGATTCGCAAGCCGCCTGCGAAAAGGAAAAGAAGCGCGTTCGCGAGCTGAAAGGCAGGCTGCAGACCGCGGAAGCAACCATCAAGGAAAAGGTATCATCGACGCAGGATCTGTTGAAACAGCTTTGCCTCATTACAGACGCGTGCCAGCGCAAAATTAAGGAAAAAGGCGAGCTCGCAGACCGGTCTCGCGAAGCCGACGAACAGCTCGCTCAAATCGAGGCTACGTCAGCCTCGCTGCAGTCCCGCTTCCAGGCTCGCGAGGAGGAACTCTTGAACAAGTTGCAAGAATCCGAAGCGATCATGGCCGAAGCGCTCTCCGACGCTGCTGCACAGATTGCCTGCCTCGAACGCGATCTGTCCGAGTCGCGCGAATCCATGGAAATCGTGTGCACCGAGCACGCGGAGAAGAACCAGGCCGTGGCCCACCTCGAGGAACAGCTGAAATCCGCAAAAGACGACATCGAATCCCACCGAGCTCGGGAGCAGGGCCTTCGTGCTGAGGTAGAAGCGTCTTTTCAGGCGCAAGCCACGCTCCGTGAAACGGAAGCAGACGCCAAACGCCAGCTCGCCGCGCTTCAAGAAATTGTACACGCTGAACGCTGCAAGAGCGAGGCCGCCGCCGAAGAACATGCGCAGAGCGCGCAAGAGCTCACGCAGGACCTTGCCGAGGCGGAGCGCATGGGATGCGAGTACCGAGAAAAGCTCGAGCTGGCCGAGGCCGCACTGTGCAAACTAAAGGAGGATTCGACCGAGGTTCAAACAGACCTCGAGGGCCGCATTGCATGTCTCGAGAAGGCAATTTCCGAGCATGAGAGCACGAGCCGCGAAGCCGAGCATGCTTGGGAAGAAGAAACCCGTGCAAAGGATGAGCACGTTGCCGAACTCAATCGGGCGCTTGCATCGACGCGATCCACGCTTTTGCAGCTCGAGTCGAATCAAAAGAACCTCGAGCTTGAAATCACTCAACGCCAAGAAGTCGTGGTCAGGCTACAAAACGAGGTGGACGAGCTGACGGCCAAGGCACAAGAACAGATGGAAATGGCCAATCAGGCGCGCACAGAGGCCGGTGCCTGGGAAGCCCGAGCACAAGAGGGTGTCGAACGTGTCTCATCCTTGGAAGCTTCCCTCACCACTTCAAAGCAGGACTTGACGTGCGCTCTGGAAAAGGTTGCCTCGCTGGAGGAAGACGTTAAGACCTTTGAAGCCCGTGCTCGCGAGCTCGACGAGGCTTTTCAAGAGGTGGACACGGAGCAAGCTAATACCGTCGCTGCAATGGGTGCGATGGCTGAACGCTTTGAGCTTTGCTTCGATCGGACCCGTCCAAGTGATCTTGTGCGTGACGTTGTAGAGGTTCGTGACGGTCTTGCGCAACAGCTGGATTGTCTTCATGAAAATGTTGCTGTAAGCAAAGAGACAATCAAGAGCCTGGAAGGTGAGCGGGATGGCTTGCGACAGGAAAAGGTGGACCTCGAGGCGCGGCATCTTGCGGCGACGGCGCACCAGGACTCGCTCTCGCAGCATCACGCAGAGCTCCTCGAGCGCGCACGCGCTCTGGAGCGATCAAATGAAGAGGCACACGATCAATTGAGTGCACTTGCGTCCGAGCTGGATGAGAGGCGCCGCCGCGAAGATGCGCTCGGACTGCAGATCGAAACTCTTTGCAGTGAGGCAGACGGCAAAGAGGCGACGCGACAAAAGCTTGCAGACGAAAAATCGAAGCTTGAGGGCGAGAAAGAGACGCTAGCGACCAAGGTGGTTGCTCTCGAGAAAGCCTTGAGCGTTGCGAGCGGCAAGTACGAGACTGCCCAAGCGGAAAAGACAGCGGTGGAGCAGCGCGCAGAAACGCTCGAGTCGGCGCGTGCAGAGGCCACGCAGCGGGCAAGCGAATTGGAGGATCAACTGCAAAGCATTTACGAGGAGCTCGAGGCTTCCCATGAGGCCCGGCAAGGCCTCGAAGCAAGGAATAAAGAAGCCATGGGACACATCAAGACGCTCGAAATGGAACGAGACGAGGAGCAGGGGGTGCAGGACGAACTACGCCAAGAACTCAAGGCGCAATGCGAGGCGCTAGAGGCACGTTGCCAGGCGCTGTCGGCTCTGGAAAAGGAACGCGCTGAAGAGCACGAGGCCCAAACTGAATTGCGTGCGCAATTGACCGCACAATGCGAGACGCTCGAGACGCGATGCGAGGAATTCTCGGCGCACATGGCATCTTTGGAGGCCACCCGGGCACAGGAGCAAGCAGCTAGTGAGGCTGCATGTGATGCGTTGCGTCAAAGGTGCAGCGAGCTGGAGGGTCGCACGGGGGCGCTCGACGAGCTGTCGGCAGCCCACGAAGCATTACGTCGAGAATATGAGGAGGGCCAGCGTGCGCTAGAGTCTGCCCGTGAGGCATGCAAACATTCCGAGAGCGCATTAGCGGCCAAGCAGCGCGTGGTGGAGCACCTGTCGGAACGCGTTGATGACCTTGAGAAGAAGTCGAGCGGCGTGGACCCTGAGCACGTGGATCGACTGAAAGCAATGGTGCAGACCCTGCACGAGCAACTGGACGCGGCAACTGGCAAGGAGAGCGCGTTGGAGGCGCAAGTCCACGTGTATCGTGTGAAGCTCGCAGAGAGCAATTTGTTGGCCTCTGACATGGACTCGCGAGACAGCGAGCTGGCGTTGACCAAGGCTGAGCAAGAGAAGGCGCGCGCGGAGCTTGCACGTCTGGCGTCGGAGAACGCTGCATTGACGGGTCATCAGAATTTGCGGCAGAAGATCCAGCACTTGAAGCAGGTGAAGCTGGAGCTCGCGGATTTGCGCATGCAGAACGCCAAGTTGCAAACCTTGGTGAAGCGCAAGGACAAGCGGATCGAGTCGCTTTCGCAGACGGTGCAGCAAGCGCTTGGGGGTCTGGCCACAGGCACGTCGTCGGTGCTGGGACGTCGTGGGCCGGCGGAGGAGACCTTTACGCGCCTGTCGCGCCCGACACGTCGCAAGAGCGTTTCTGTGGCAAGTTCATCGTTTTCCTCGCGTTCTTCCACGGCGTCCGCGTCGAGGTCCCCAGCAGCACAGAGCACCAAGAGCCTTTCGTCGCTGTCGAGATCGCCCGTCGCTTCACGCCTTGGAGACTTTTCATCATCAGAGTAAACTTATCAAGCAATGTCTTGTCTTGGCTTGTCTTGGCTTGGCTTGGCTTATTTTGTCTCACCAGCAACCAGTGCAAACAAACAAACAAACATCAAAACAAATATCAAGACAAACATCAAGACAAACATCAAAACAAACATCATAAAACCGATCAAGCTGCCCCATGCCATGCCATGCCATGCCATGCCATACGATGCCATGGCTGGCTGGCTGCAACTGGCTGGCTGGCTGGCCGGCCCGAGCGAAGCGAAGCGCAATAAATGCGCAACGACGAAAGAGCGTGTCGATCCACACCGCCCTATCCCACCGCTCGGAACGAGTACGATGGCGTGTGCAGGAAGGCGTTTGCGTGCGCACAGCTCCAGGCTCTCTCGCCCTCAGGCTGCGCCTCTCCAGCCCCTCCTCCCGCCCTGGTCTGCCCCGCCCAGCCGCGCCAGCGCCCGAGCCTGCGACGGCCTTCTCCGTCTCCTTCCTGCACACGCCGGCGGCTGCCAGCTGCTGCTGCAGCTGCTGCAGCCGCCAATCGATCGACGCGACAGCGAGCCGAGCGCACGTGCAGCGAGGGCTCGAAGAGCTCGAGGTCCCTGTCTTTCACACACCCCGCCAGAGCCGGCACGGAGGAGGTCTCTACTTTGCTCTTAGAAGCGCATGCGGCGCGAGAAGAGGGCCGCGAGCAGGGCGAAGGAGGCGGCGCTGGAGAAGACGGTGAGCGAGACGGAGACGGCCGCGGAGGAGGACGCGGAGAAGAAGTCGCTGGCGGGGTCGGAGCCGGCGGGGAAGGAGTAGGTCACGGAGAAGAGCGGGACGGGGACCAAGGCGGCGAAGACGAGCGCAGCGAAGAAGTACTTGCGCCAGTGTGGGCAGCACGTGCCGCGCCACGGACGGGCTTGCTGCTGCGGCTTGCCGCGGCGCCATGCCGTGCCGAGCCACGCTCGGCCGCGCCGGAAAGCTCGGAGAGGAGGACAAGGAGGAGGACTCGGCGCCGGGGCGGGCCTCGACAGCCAGGTGCAGCAGCGCCGTCGACGCGTGCGCGCCCCGGCAGCGGCAGCCTGCACCTGCTTGCGGCCGCGCGCCCGCCTGCACCTGCACCTGCAGGCCATCGCTCGCTGGCCGGGGTGCAGCAGCTGCAGCACGTGCAGCTAGGCTACTACTTAGAATAAGCCTTTGTTTCTTCATCAATCGTGCGTGCCGTGCCAGGGCCGGGCAACTTGCAGCTGCAGCTGAGCTGCTTGCTGCCGCTGCTGCTGCTGCTGCTGCTGCCCTCCCGCCAACAAGAGGCCTTGGCCTTGGGAGGTGGCCACGGTGGGATTTGAGGAGAGACGGCGTGTGCACATGATTTACTAATGGCTGCAGCGCGATCGACACGACAGCGTCCATCTGCACCGCGTCCTCGCGGCGGCCAGCAGCCAGCAGCCAGCAGTTGGGCCGCCGCGGGACGCGCGATTCCCCGCGCCGCAGCTGCAGTGGCCGGCTCTGGCTATGCCTTTCCCTTGTTTCTCGTTCCTCGCCTGCACGTGCTCAGCCATGCCATGCCAGCTGCAGCTGCTGAGCGGAGGACTTGGACACCACAAGACTTGCGCGTGTCTTATCTGCCGCATTGCATCGCATCACATCGCATCGCATCGAGCGGCGCAGCGGCCACAGAAAGTCCGACGAGGACAAGACGAGAGAGACCGCCTTGGGCGGAGGACCGCATTATTTATCGTGCGCGCTCCAGGCCCGCGCTCGCTCCGACGGTCGGTCCAGGTCGGTCGATGCGCCATGCAGGCGATCGGATTAATCGATCGATCGATCGGACATTCGGCCGCCAGGGACAGTCGCATCGCGCTTGCGCTTGCAGTTCGTTGTGCTGGGTTGCTTCACTCGCCAGGCCAGCTTCATGTCCGTGCAAGTCGATTTTCGTTGGTGCTGCGAAGGCTCGTCCCGGTCGAGGTGCTCGAAGGGTCGATCGAGCGCGACGCGCTGGGGACCCGGAGCGGGACACGCTGGTATGATTGATTGGTGGCGGCGGCGGCGGCGGAGGGTGGTGTCGTGTGCCGTGTCGTATGGCAGCTGCGCAGATTGGACGTTCGGGCCATCAGCAGCGGGGTCTGTCAAGCGATCTTGGCCGCAGATCGTGCTTGACAGACGAGTGGGTGCGGCCAACCAAGTCAACCAGGCCTAACATACATATACATAAAACTGAAAAAAATGCCGGCGTCTGTTCGTTTGTCGTCACGACAAGGAGGGGCGGAGTTGCAGCAACCGAATGCAGGGAGGCGGTGCGCGAGAATCTCCTCGCCTCGCGGAACTTGTGGTTTGTCCGCAGACACGGGCCTGGATTGATACGGTTCTTGTCGCGCGAAAGATTCGTCGAGCGACCAGCCAGCAGCAAGCGCTCGATCGACCACTCGGCGATCGGTCGGTCGCTGTCGGTCCACAGGCACCTAGCCACATGCATGCATGCATGCATCCATGCGTGGGTGGAGTGCAGACGCGTACATGCACCATGCACCCTTCGTCGCTGTCAGGCCTCGCGACGCTGCGTCGTGCGTCTTGACCCCAACATCGCTTGTCGTCATGTCGTCCCGGTAGATCTTCGGCTGCCGGTGGACAAACGGCGGAGACCACGACGCCGAGCGGGACGGCGATGGACACGAACTCCCAAGGCCGGTGGCAAGATCGAGATCGGGAGCGCGAGCGACCAACTGCAAAGGGCTTGGCAGTGGAGCGCAGAGGACACCGCGACCGGGACGGGGAGGATGGAGAGGAAGGAAGGAAGGAAAAAAAAAAAAGGAAGGAGTAGAAGGAAGGAGTGCAATGAAGGAAGGAACTCGAAGGGAAGAAGGAAGCATGAAAGGGAGGAGATCAGATCAAGAAGGGAGAAAGGAGGAAGCAAGGTTTGGTGGGTAAAGCTGTGTTTGATTGATTGACGGTTGGGTGATTGACGCGACTCGACTTGGTTGGTTGGTTGCAGGGTTGAAGGCCGCGCGAAGCGAGTCCTGCCCGCACGTACGCAGAGGCGAACGCAGAGACCTCGCTCGAGATGCGGCGCAGCGACGGCTGCTGCTGCTGCTGCTGCTGCTGCTGCTGCTTGCGTAGGTTTGGGTCGAGGGCTGAGGACGCGAGGACGAGCACGCATGCACGCATTCTTTCCGCAGCCCTGCACTGCGCGAGCGTGACGGTCACTTGCGCGTGAATGTGAGTGAATGTGAACGCGAGTGACAGTGAGCACCGGTGCACGCGCTGGCGGCGGGGCAACGGAGGGAGCGACCAGTCCCTGTCCCTCGGGCTGTGGCCACTCCAGGCTGCCGCGCCGCGCCGTGCGGTGCCGTGCCACACCGTGCCAGCGGTGGGCGGGGTGAGACAAGCCAGAAAGGCTATCTAACAAACTAACTAACTGTAACGCGAGCGCGCAAGAAAGAAAAGGGGGAAAAGAAGGGAAGAAAGAAGGGGAGCGCAAGCAAGACGAAAAAAGCGAGCAACAGCAAGCAAAGAAAGCGAGCGTGGCAGCAGCGCCAGCGCCGGCACACAGACAGACAGACAGACAGACAAACTCCGCGCGAGCGGAGCGCCAGCAGCGCCGCCTGGACGTGCCGGCTTGCTTTCGCGCGGCCCCGCCCGCCGGCAGCTCGGCCGCTCAAGTGCGCGCGGGGGGACACGTTTGGCCTGCTCAGGTCGGCCGGTTGACCGTCCGTCCAATCGGGCGATTCTTCGAGCCCGAGAGAGCCTGCGCGCCGCGGAGGACTCAGGAGCCACGCGACCCGGCGGCAGCTGCGACGCGAGGCGGGCGCAGCGAGGCCTGCAGAGGCGCGGGTCGGCATCGCTGGACCCGCGCGGCGCGTGGACCGGCTCGCGGCGCGGGGCGTCTGTGCATCCATCGCATCGAGCATCGTCGATCGGGGCCGCGCAAGAAGAAGCAGCAGCAGCTGCGAAGGCGAACGTGAGGACCGAGACGACGCAAGACAAGCGAGACACGCAAGATCTGAGGACCCAGGACCGGCGGGACGAGGAAAGGCCAAGGCGAAGCCAGACAGACAGAAAAGACGCCCACGTCCCGGTTGCCGGGCTTCTGCGGAGCCGGCGTTGCTTGCATTTTGAACTTGAACCTTTTGCCTGCACTTGGTTTCTCCCCTTCAGCCCTTCGCTCGGCCGGCGCCGCGGCGCAAGGGCCCGGCCCTCTCCCTCTCCCTCTCCCTCCCGCTCGCACGCAGCGCGCGCAGCGCAGGCGAGGCCGCCCGCGCTCCGCTGCGCGCGACCGCGACTCGAGTCTGCGCCGCTGCGCTCTTCATTCATTCTTTCTTTCTTTCTTTCTTTCCTTCTTTCTTTCTTTCTTTCTTCTTTTTCCTGTTTTCCACTACCGAGTCAAGAGTCGAGCCGCGCCAGCTCGCACAGAAAGAGGAAAGCAAGCAAGCAAGCAAGAAAGCAGAGCCAAGCCCGACGTTGCCCCATCCACCCCGCCCCGCTCGCGCGCCTCGCTGCCGCCCCCGCGCGCCGCTCCTCTCCTCTCCGCTCCTCTCCGCTCCGCTGCGCTATCCCGCTGCGCTATCCCGCTGCGCAGACCGGGGCCGCGAGCGTCCATTTCGTCGCAGAAAGAGAGAGGGCGGAGACTCGGCCGCGCGCTTGGAGCGGCTTCGCTCGGTCAGATTGCAAACGAGCAAAGCGAGGCGCGAGGCCACGGGGCGACGCGACGCGACGCGACGCGACGCGAAGCCACGGCGAGCGCGAGGCAGCGCGCCGCGCGCGGGACGTAGATACGTACACTCGCACGCACGCACGGACGGACATTCGTCGATTGGCCTGGACGCTGGCAGGGACCAGGGAGCGAGGGCTGCCTGCCTGCCTGTGCTCGTCTGCGCGTGCGCCGCGCGGCCGCCCGCTCTCGCTCTCGCGCTCGCGCGGAGGAGACCGCGCGGGGCGGGCCGAGGCAGCGCAGCGCCGCCGCCCGCCCCCGCGCGCGAGCGGCGAGCGGCGAGCGCGCGGCCCCGCGACGCCGGCCGGCCGGCGTCCGTCGGGCTTCGCGCGCGTTCAAACCGCCGCCTGAGGCGACCACGCCGAGGCGAGTGCATCCCATCCATCCATCCCTCCCATCCCATCCGGCGCGCCCCAGCGCCCGTCTCCAGCCCGGCCCGGCCGCGCAGCCCGGCCCCGCCCGCTCGGCGCGGAGTCCCTGCGCGCGGCGCGAGGTCTCCGGAGCGAGGCAGCCGCGGGCGCTCGGCCCGCCGGGCGGTGCACGCGTGCGACACCAGGCAGGCAGGCAGGCAGGCAAGCAGGGCGCGTACTCGCACGAGGCAGGAGCAGCAGGAGAGGACCAGCACGGCGACGTGCGCACGCGCGGCCGCCCGCCCGCCTGCCTGCCCGCGAGCGAGCGGGAGGCGCGCAGAGACAGACGGAGGGCGCCGCGGCACGCTCCGAGCGAGCCAGCGAGCCTGCCTGCCCGCTTGCGTCGCGCCTGCGTCCATTCATCCATCCCTCGGGCGCCCCGCTCGAACGAACGATCGATCGATCGAAGTCCCTCTCCGAGTCCACTTCGAAAAGAAGGAAAGGAGGGGTTTTCAAAAGGGGGAAAAGAAGGGAAGAAGGAAGGAGGAAAGGAGCAAGCACGAGTGCGAGCGCGAGCCTCGAAAGTACCGCAACCCCGCGCGGCGCGAGCCTCGAGCGCGCGGAGCTCGAGCTGCAGCGCGCGCGCGCGGGCAGGGCAGGCCAGCGCAGCGCAGGCCAGCGCGAGGGCGCGCGGCGAGCGCGAGCGGCCGTGCCTCGGCTGCGGCGAGGCCAGCGAGGACGCGGTCACCCGCACGAACGCGCGGGAGGCGTGCCTGCTTGCGAGCTTGTCTGTGCGAGCTGAGGCTGCTCTTGTTGTAGTGGACTGAGCCGGAGCGCAAGGAGACAGCGCGCGAGGGGGACAAGGGAAGGGCGCGAGAGAGCGAGCGCGAGAGGCGCGATAGCGACCGGACGGGCGGCAGCGGCACGAGCGGCGGCGGCCAGTGGAGGCCGGGCAGGATCGAGAGGAAAAGAACGCGCTGAGCAAGCGGCTGCGACTGCGCGCGAGCCTCGGGGGGTCAAGACACAGAAGGACAGGACACAAGGACAAGAAGAAGAGCAAACGCCCAAAAGAGACGTGAGAAAGGAAAGGAAGAAAGTGAAGGAAGCAAGCAAGTAGTACTGAGCAAGCTAGGAAAAAGAGACGCTTGCTTACGCACTCGCGAAGCGACTGTCGTGTCTGCCCTGCCTGCCGGCGTACTTGCTTGCTTGCTTGCTTGCTTGCCTGCCGTGCCCGCTTGGATTCACATAGTAGAACAGGACGCAAAAGCAAAGCCAAAGCCAAAGCGAGCGATGGAGTTCCCCGGGCCGTGGCCGCTCAGCACCAACGCGTGCGAAAAGGCCGCCGACTGCCAATGGTTCGAAGACTCGCGCTTCATGCGCGGCGTCTGCGCAGAACTATCGGCAGCCTCGCTGTCCACCTTTACAGAAGCTAGCAGCAACTTCTCGAGCAAATACGGCGCGCGCATGTGCACGTGCGACCCAAGGTTATCCCTCACCGGAAACATGTGCGACATCGAGTCCACGCAAACGCTCGCATATAGGTATACGCGCGTCGCCATCATCGCCGTGCAAGCCTACCTTCTCTGGGTCGGCCTGGACGTCGTCTTCCAAGCTCGAAAACGAAGAGCACTCCGCGTCAACCCCATGTGGGTCTCGCACATCCTCACACTCATCGGATGTGGCACCGAAATGGTCTGGAATGCATCCTTTGCCGTGAGCTCCATCGGCGCCCTGGGCCCGCTGGCCCAGCTCATCGCTCAAGTTGGCGGCAAAATATTTTTCATTATCGCCACATGCTGCACCAGCGCAGCCATATTGCTGCTCAGCATCGTCTGGATCGTCGTCCTGCAGGCGCGCAAGTCGGGCCTCGTCATGAACGGACGACTCAGCAAGCCTACCTACGCCATTGCCTGTTTCACCTCAGTCCTGTTAGTTCTAGTCGTGGCCGTCCTCAACTCGGTCAAGACCTTCAAGGTCTCCAGCTTCTCTGGCGTCCCCTTTGTCTGTATTATTGCCTTCATGTACGGACTCGTGCTGTACAGAATCCGCCAAGTGAAAAAGAAACTGGCACAACTTGACAAAACAATGTCGCTTAGTCCCTCGCGAGACATCGAGCATGGCGGCGGCATTAACAAACCCACAAACTTCAAACGCCCCGCCTCCGCCATCTCCCCCTCCCGAAAGTACAATGGCGCACCTGCCGCAGGCATCGTCAAGGCCTTCCAGCAGTCCTCACGCGATGACAACCGAACGCTGTCCGACGCAGACGAGGACGAAGAGGACGACGACGATGCCGCCGCCTCTGCTGATCCGTACGCGTCAAATAAACGGAGCGCCAACTACCTTCTCAGCACCCTTAGCGAGGTTCTCTTGCCCTTTGTGCGCACTTCTTCCGCGGCAAGCACGGGAAGGTCCTCCGGCACGCCATCGCGCGCCTCGAGTACCCTCGACCAGAGCTCCGCGCGGAGCACGGGGGCGAGTACAAACATTCCTGATCGACCCAGCGCCGCCATGGTTTCGGCCGCCGATCTTGAGGCCCTTCGTGCGCGGAGCGCTGCCGGCCTCCTTCGTACCCACGGATCTTCAAGCACCAGCTCGACACGCGTGCGCGTCAAGCGGGCCAGTATCCTCATGCAGAGCCTCGATCACATGAGCCTTGCAAGCGCGGCCATGCTCGCGTCCATGCTCGTTGTGGCAGTTGGAGCCGTCGGGGTGGCCCTCACCGTCGAAAATTACGAGCTGCGAGGCTTGGCGCCTCTCTTCTCGTTAATTTTCAGCATCAGTCTGGTCATGATCCACCTGACAATTATCTACTTTGTGCGCTCCGCGCATACCAACGCCGTTCGGTACCGCCGTTGGCGACGATGGTTGCGCAACAACCCGGATCCAATTACGGACGAAACAAAACCGTCGTATGTTGACCAAGACCAAGCAACGGAAAACGACGCTGGAAATGAAGAGCACCACGACGACGAACACCACCATGAAGACGAAGACGACGACGACGACGAAGATGTCGAAGATGATGATCAAGACGAGCAAGAAGAATGTCGCGAGGATCGAGGAAAAGAGCGATCTCGAAGAGATCGTCACTCGCGCAAGTCCTCGCGACGTGGCGCTCAAGCATGACGATACGCGGCCCCCAACCCGTACAAATCCGTTCAAATCCTCCTGTCTGAATATGATACGTAACAAGAATAAAAGAGAAAGTCTTTTTGCATTCTTCTTTTCTTTTTCTTTTTCTCTTGACATTTTTCAACAATACCTTTTGCTATTCATGCAGAATTGTGGCGATGCCGCTCGCGATCAAGGATGAAAGCCAACAACCTCTTGCTCCATCTCCATTTGTCGAATGTGCACCATGCGAATTTGCGCAAGTACCGCCTCCGCAGACTCCACCTCGGGACCCGAGATATAGCCGCGCTCATAGGCAGTGCGCAGCGTTTGAGTCAGTGCTGCCACATTGCGCCGCTCTGCAGCGTCTTCAAGTTTGCGCATAAGCGCACCGTACTCCGGGTCAGACGAAGGCGGAGGCGATTTGCCCGATGACACGGGAGAATTTCCGGACACTGGCGACGTCACCGTCAAATATTGGTAGCGAGGATCCCGTTCTGCAACGCCGCTGTAATGCTCCACATCCGTCATGCCATTGCGACTTGCAAAGGACCGCGGCCCACGGAAGGCCGAGCTGAACCTACGAAATTGCGTGGAAAGTCGTCTCGAACGCCCCGAAGAACTGACAACACTCTGCTGGTCGTCATCAATCTCAGCGTTGTAACGATCGGGGGGGTCAACAAGCGACATATGCGAACCCCGAGTATTCCCGAGATTGCCGCTTCCGCGATGACTTGCAAAGATACCCGAGTTATTCGATGCCTTGCGCGATCGAATTCGACCTTTGAACATGCCCAGCGCCGCCGACTTTGGGCGAGTCTTGCGCTTCGGCGCATCTGCAGTATCAATGGGGACGTGGCCTAGAACCCGCACGCGGTACGAACGGAAAACGCATTGTATCTTTGTCGCACTGCGATCCAATCTTTGTGCGGCATCAATCTCGGCCGAAGTCTCTCTGAGCATGCGGACCTTTTCGCGTACCTTCCACTTGTGACTCTTTGCTCGGAAAGTGCGCTGCACGAGGATCGCCGCAAGCACGTGGATAAGATGATCCACATCAAGGCCGTCCGCAGGCATGGCTTTCGTGGTCCGCACGGCGGCGGTGCTCTTCGCCGCACCTCGCGACGCACCCGCCGCCGCACCGGAAGTCGTAGATCCATTCCTTTGTTCCCGCATCATTTCCACAGGAGGAGGTTTGTCTGCCTTGGGAGAGGAAACAGGAGGCGGTGCGCTCACGGGAGGCGTCGCCGTTGTCAGCTCCGAAGATTCCGTCGCCGCACCCTTTACCGTGGTAAGCAGAGGCAATGGTGGTGGTGGAGGAGTTGATGTTGATCCCGGGGTTTCGGATGAGCTGCCGCCAGCATTCATGCCTGCAGCGCCGACTGCAGTGGCGGCAGTGGTCTTGGACGACTTGGCCACCGAAGGCTTGCGCCGGCCTCGAGGAATCGTGGCGCGCCCCAACAGCGCAGCGTTGACACGGTCTTCGTCCTCCTCCGCATTACCGGTCAAACCTCTTGGCCTTGCCGCAGCGCTCGAGCCCGAGGGCTCGCGCGATTCACGGCCCGAACGAGACGTGGTGCTAACACCGACATCCTCGGCCTTCACCTCGTCAGGTTGTCTCACAGCCGTTTGCAACTTTTTCTCTTCGGCCAAGCGTGCGGCCGCCAGCGAGGCCTCAGCTGCCTTCTTCATTTCCAGACGTTTCTGAGCACGCTTGGCGCGCTGTGCGCGCAGCCAGCGCCGAACAAGGGCCTGAATTGCAATGGCCGAAGTCTCCTTTTGCCGGCGCCATCGCGCGAGACGCAGAGCACGCTTGAAGCGTCGCACTGCCAACGCCATACGGGCAAAGGCCTGCACACGAATTGCCGCAGCCCGATGCTTGATCTCGCGCAGCTCGTCGGCCTCGGCGCGAGCCACAATCATGCGAAAGAGGGACTGGACCTTGACGGCCGCAGCATGCATCGTCACACGACGTGCCGCCACACCTTGCCTCGCGAGCTTGCCGCGCACCATGGTCTGAAAGCGGATTGCGGCCTGCTGCATGCGCAAATACTTGCGCCGCGCCACAAAGGAGCGTGCAAACGCCTGCATCTTGGCAGCGGCCTGCGCGCGCTCCTCGCAGCAGGCATCGAGCATTTCACGACCACGTGAACGAAGAAGAATGCGCGTCTTTCCTACGAAAACGTCCTCGGCGTTGAGATGCTCACTTTCAATCAGCGCGCCGGTCAGCGAGCCAGCATCCGCTGCGCTGTCGGCGTCGGCGAGAAAGCCATAGCGCTCAACAAACTTGTCCTTGGGAACATGCTCAGCAAAGGCACTCTGCCGGACTTTGCAGATGGTGAGCGTACCGTTGGCCTCGAGCTGGTCACGCACCAGCTCCTCAAGGAAAACTTTGGGTACCGCTTCGCGGTTCGGCTTGATGCACATGACAAACTGTTGTTGTGACTTGGCCAGTTCCGTGGCAAGTGCTGTAAACTCATCCCGGAACTTGACACCCAGGGTCTTTCGCTTGGCCTGCGCCCGGGGCTTCGCACCCGCCTTTTTGCTCGCGGCGTCCTCGCTGGACTCCTCGGACGCAAAAAGAGCGCGAAGAAATTCGTTCGACGAGCTGCTGCCAATCACATCGTCCACGTCGCGCGGTCCTTCGTCACGATTCTTGTCTAGAAACCCATTCGCATTGTACACGACGAGACCCGCGTAGTGGTTGACGGTAAAATGCACCGGGTTCCCAACGCGCGAGAGCTTGACGTGCTCCCCAAGCTTGAGTTGAAGAATCTTCTTGGTCAGCGAGCTATCTGTAGCTTTCGGAAGGCGCGTCTCGTCCTGGATCATGTGAAAGGCAGAGCTGATGCCGCTCAACGTCGCCTCCTTGGCTGCCTGCTCGGCCTCGTACGCGTCCTCGACGCCAATGGAACCTTCTGGAACGCCCTCTTCGCGACAGACGGCAATCTCTGCACGAACGAGAACCTCGTGAAACTGCTGGACCAGTTTCTCATTGCCATAGTTAATGCAGAGCTGCTCGAAGGAATTGTTCTCGAATCGCTCAAAGCCGAAAATGTCCAAAATGCTCACCGTCACCTTGTCGTCATTGTTGCTGGCGCCAAGATTTCCAACCTTGGCGTCAATACTCTCGTTGATGACACTGATAATGTAGCGAAAGATACGGCTATACAAGTCTTTGGCCAGCGCGTCGCGGGCCTCGCGGGCCTGCGAAGCCGTTCGAGGCTGCAAGATCGATTCTCGGCCGGTCTGCAACTTGCGCTTGATGAACAGCGTTTCTACAGCTTCCGTGTCTTTTCCCATGCCCAGGAGGTCCGTGACCACTTCAAGGGCCTCGTGCGAATCCGGATCGAGCTTGCAGCTATCGGCGCCGGCACCAACGTCTTCATCAACGAACTCGAGGTTGCCCAAGTGAAGGACGCACCAGAGCGCGTTCGTGACAGCCGCAACATTCGATGTAGAAAGGCCCATGTGCCCGAGCTGTTCGATCATGCGCTCCCAGCGTTGCGCACTACCTGAGGTGGTGGAGCGGCCGCGCAAATACGCAAAGTGCTCCTCGCGTTGGAGAGCCTTGTTGTCTGCCTGAGCGGGGCCTTCGAAACTTTGACAAATATCGTACAGCACATGAAAATTGGATGACTTGGCCGACCCGTTCACGACGCGTGCCTTCTCCAAGAGGTACTGGTGAACGCGGCCGCTCACGACGCGGCCTTGAGAGGGACTGAGACGGAGTTCGAACCAGCGCGCGAAGCGGCTCGAGTTGTGGTTGTGCTCCGTGGCGCAGTTTCCGTAGCTTTCCAAGAGCGTGCAGCTGTCAATCAGCTGCACTTGGAGTCCCTGGTTCGCGCATCGGGACCCCCCGGCAAGCTCATTCAAGTACACTTTGGTGGCCTCGGTCTTTCCGGAGCCGCTTTCTCCGGTCATGACGCACGAAAAGGAGGCCTTGGTGCGGAGTGCGCTGACGAAGGCCTTGTCTGCGAGGTCCTCGATGCGGGGTCCGTCCACCTCGGGTTCCACGGTAGTTTTCACGTCCTCGAAGGGGTTCACCTTCATGAGCACTTCATCGCCGAGCTTGGTGAAGATGCGCGCCCGCTCGAAGCGCTCGCGCAGCAGGCCCACCACCGTCTCCTCCGTCACCGACGGCAGCGCCGTCAGGTCCGTCTCCACCATCGTCCCGGCTCTATCCCCGCCCTCGACCTCGTCCGCGTGCTGCTCGTCCTCGCTCTCGTCCTGCTGGCCGGCGAAGAGAGCGCGCGAGCTGCCACGTCTCCAAGGACGGCGGCACAGCGCGGCGCGGGCGCGCGTCCGGCGGCGCGCGCGGGGGAGAGAGGGCGCGGGGCGAGGGCGCGCGCGAGGTAAGGTCGCGCGAGCGGCGCCGGAGAGGGGTCTGGCGGCGCGAGCGCGCGAGAGGCCGGGCGGCGGAGGCGCGCGAGAGGCCGGCTCTCGTCCCGGCTGGCCGCGACGCGACTCCTCGCTCGCGCGCTTGCTCGCGACTCCTCACGCGCTTGCGTGCTTGCTCGCGACGCGACGCGAGGCGACTGCGCGCGGCACGGCGACGCTCGCTGCGCGCGGCTCGCAGACGGCGGCGGGCGCGGCGGTGATCGGGGTCTGCGAGACGCTCGAGGTGCAAATGCAGGATAGGCAGAGGGAGGAAGGAAGGAAGGAAGGCAAGCGGAACGTGGCGCACTACTCTGCTCGACTCTGCTTCTGCTTCTGCTTCTGCTTCTCGCTCGTGCCGCTCTGGTCTGCTCGGGTCTGGTCTGCTCGGGTCTGCTCTGACCTGCGCTGGCGGCCGGCGCGCTGCAGGAGGAGAGCTCTCGGCCCGAAGGCGACGCCTCGCTTGAGTGATATCGTGGCTCTCTTGGTTAGGCTGGGTTGTATATGTATCTCGTTGGGATGAAGAGATTTTGCAGCAGCAGACCCGGACACGACGCGACAGCGACGCGCCAGGTGAAAGAAAGCGAGAGCGAGCCCAGCGACGGATGACGGGTCGTCAGGGGCTGCCCGAGAGCCAGAACCCCAGTTCGTCAAGGACGAGGCAAGAGGAAAGAAACCTCGAAGCCCGTCACGGGTCTCGCTTTGTACTCGCTTTTCGAGGGTCGTCATCTCCTTCTTGTTGTTGGAAATGAAAACGAAAATGAAAATGAAAAGGGAATGCGAAAAAGGTTCTAGACGTTCTAAACGATCTTTTCGTTCTGTAACCGATAGCTTTGCTTTTTCTTGCGTTTTCTTGTGCTTGCCCCGACTTGGGGTTCATGACAGTGACTGGTCGAAGACGCGAAACACGACATGACACGAGCGACCAAGCCCATTTCAAAGTGGCTGGCGGTTTACAATTTACTACCCAAAGCAGCGACCTGGCGAACTAGTTCGTCCGGTGCTGCGCGCGCGAGACGATCGCCAAACTCTTTCAAGCGCCTCGAAGGCGAACCTGCTCCGGCACCCTCGCGGGGCGACCTGCGTGCCCGTTGACTGGCTTGCTGGCTGCCTGGTGAGCGAGAGCGACGTCGTGCAAGCAACAACAGCAGCAGGAGGGTTGAGAGCTAGCTAGCTCACTGTACGATTTGTCTCGCGTTGCTTTGCTTTACTTTGCGTTGCCCGCCCGACCTTGTCCTGGCTTTCCCATCAGAGTTGACGGCGGCCTGCGAAGGGACGTGGGAATGCCCACCAAAGTCGCGCCCGACTCGCACGGGGAGGAGGGGGCAGCGCAAGCCGTCGAGACCACACCCGCTGCGACAAACTCTGGAGCAAAGGCAGCCTCAAGTCACTCGGGTAGCGGCACCATCGACACCAAAGCGCATGATGGGAAAAAGCCCGAGACTATATGGCGGAGCAATAGTCTTGCATTGCAAGAGGCCGAAGGTATGAGAGCTGAAGCAAACGAGAAGGGTACAAACGATGACGCCAGAACCGACACGATCACCAGCGCTCCAACGCCAACCAAAGGCTCAAAACAATTAACCGAAAACGGACGCCTCGAGAGTACCAACACCATTTCGGGTCGATTCCATGAAGAGGATGTACAGGACATGGCATCCCACTATTTTTTTTCAAACCAAAAGGCTCGTGATCGTTTCCTGGACAAGGTCACATTGTAAGTATAAACTCATACCTCAAGGATGCGAGAGAAAGTGTGTGTGGATACAGAGAAAAAAACTGACCGCTCCACTGCGCTTTGCTCATTACTTGCGATTCGTTATTTTGAATTGCTCAATCGACGCACCAAACCCAACAACATTCAAATGCGTTCATGTGCGCGCGGCGGGGGTTCAAACAATTAAACAGTGTGCTTGCGGTATCCGGAACGCTGGCTTTTACATTTTGCTTGTCAAATGAAAAGGGACGTGCAGGTGTTCCTTACGTTTTTTGCATTTGCATGCCGATTCTCATGATTATTCGATACTTTCAGTACTCCAAACGCAAATGGCAATACTTTCTTCTCGACTTTTGCTATTTTGCCAACGTCGCCTTGATGGTGTACCTCATATTCTTTCCCACCTCTTCACGTAAGTGCGCCGAAGATGTGCTCAACGAATCGTGCATTTACTCACAAACTCGTGCTTTTATTGGATTTTTCGTCTCGGGCCACCTTCTCACACCGTATCATGCACAGATTTTCTGGCGCTACTCTTCATCATCGCACGAGGACCTTTGGCCTGGTCTGTACTGACCTTTCGAAACTCACTTGTGTTTCATTCGATTGACAAGTTCACAAGTTGCGCTATCCATATGGTGCCTCTTGCCGTCACATTCTGCATTCGCTGGCACCCTGGTGACACGGTCGCGCTCTGGCCGCGCGGCGAAGCGATTGAGTTCATTGAAGGGGACCTTTTCGAAGGGCTCATTGGATTACCGGATGCGGTCGCTCTACCATTGCTCGCTCTTGGTGTCTTCGTCTCGCATCAGCTTTTGCAGTACTTTATCATCTACGTTCTCGCGCGAGCGAGGTTTGCTCAGAATTACCTGCGCATCCATCAGGACAAAGAGTATCTCACGCTCTTTCGCTACACGGTTGCCTCTGGAGGCTTCATGGCATGCAAAGTTTTGGGTGAAAAGTACCAGGTGCTCTCTTGGTACCTGATGAACGCTATTTTCGCGTTTATGTCCTTTTTCCCTGCCTACGCCATGTACAGGTGGGAACCTGTGGACGTGGCCTTTGCGCTCATCGTGACCCTTCGCGCTATTCAGAATGCAGCCAACTTTTACCTCGAGGTCTTTGCCTGCAGCTATTCCAACGCACGCTCCGTCGTGATCCGGCCTCCAGTCGGCAAGATTGCCATCCCCGAGTCCGAGTACCACCGCCTCGTCGAGTTGGCCGCCAAGTTCGAGGCCTCACAGAAACCTGCCTAGCTCTTGTTGTACCAGGGTAGTAGTAGAATTGCTAGAAATGCGCTAGTCCTGCCTATGCTTGTGCGAAAACCCCCATCGCTCTTTCACCCGGCCCTCAGACCTGCTTTCGGCCTTGGCCGCGCAACAGCCGCAGGCGTTCCTGCACCTGCCGCGTCGCGCCGCTCCGACGCGTCTCTCCAGGCCCGCTGCTCTCTGAGGAGCTGCGCTCGCTCTCGACGCCGCGGATTGTCGAGCTGCGTAGCGCGTGCGATCCGCGGCCCAGCAGTCTCATCTCACCTCATCTCATTTCATCTCATTTCATCTCATTTCATCTCATCTCATCCGGCTCATCCAAGTCTCTCACGAGTCCGGGCGAGCGCGCGTCGACCCTCGTCACGCTCAGACAGACCGTGCGTCCAACGGGGCGAGCGCGCGTCGCGGCCGCGCGGGCTCCCTCCTTCTCCCTCGCTCCCTCTCTCTCTCCGGGCAAGGACAGTCGTCGGAGACGAAGAAGAAGGGCGGGCCTGCAGAACCCGATCCTCGGCGCCACGCGCTCGCCGCGGCCGCGCTCGCTCCACGCGCCCTGCGCCGGCGACCCGGCCTCGCAGCGGGACGCGCGCGGAGTCCCGGTCCCGCGCGCGCAGCCTCGTCGCCGCACGCGCGAGGCGCGCCCGAGGGAGAGAGACCCTGCGCGCGGAGGATTCGCGGCGGCGGGGCAAGGAGAACGACCAAGGCAAGTAGCCGCAGCAACAGCAGCAGCAGCAGCAACTGCAGCAGCAGCAGCAGCAGCTGCAGCGAATAGAGCGGGACGATGGAGGAGGAGAACGAGGGCTCCGAGGTAGAGTCTTGCAGTAGCCCAGGAGAGATCGTCGACCCTTCGCAGGCGACGAATTTCTGGAACTCACAAGCTTTCAGCCAGACACACGATCTTGACGAGGACGACGATCTTGATGATAACGCGAGCCACGGAGGGAAAGCTGCCCCACGAAGCCCGCTAAGAGCAGCCGCCCGTTTCTATCGAAAGATGCAACTTCGGACGGACCAAGCCACAAAATCATCCGAGCAAGAAGTCGAGCAAGCCCAACAAGCCACCGGAACTGCCGTTGCACAAGAGACTCAGGTCCCTTCGAACGAGGCAGACGCGCAAAAGGGTGATAGCGAAGACACGAACAACGCACCTGAACGCTCCGACGTCACGAATGCCCGGCTTTTGGCGGAGTGGATGCGCGAGATGGATGGCTCCGGACGCTGGTTCTACAACGTTCGTGTCAAACTTGAGGTCGATTTGAAGACAACTGCAAAGGGTGTTGGCGAGATTCAAGACAAGAAAGCTTCTGGAAAGGATTCTGAAGGCCAAGTAGAAAGCAAAAAAATCTCGGAAGCGGCACTTGAGCCACTCTACATCGACATTCCATTTGGCGCGAACCTGCGCGCACAACTTCGACAACAGCGCAAGCCCGTAGAGGGCTCTCTGGGCGCTGACGAAATGAAATTTGCAGCCTGCAGCGCAGACTTGGACGTCTGCGTTGAGAGTGACCTGTCAAATCCACGACTTGAGGTTTTCTTTTTTGTCAATGATGAACATCGAGGAGTCATTCTCGTCGCCCCCGGTGACGGCGATGGCGATGGCGACGACGATGGAACAAGGGAGATTGCCATGATGCAAGAAAAGGACTCCGTGCGACGGGGTGACGGACCTACGAAGCGAAAGCGAGAGAGCGTCGATGAGAAAGATGAACCGTCCTTGGAAACGACTGCTACTTCTCTCGAAGACGTTGTCGATGCTGAAGGGAAAGAAGATGATGACAAGGACGAAGCTCCAAGAACGCCCCCTGCATCGCCTTCGTCACGACCTTTGCGTCGATCACCTCGCATCAACCGGTCGCGACGCGCCGCCGACGCTCGATCTGGACGCGACAGTGTCAAGGCCAGCAAGGTGGAGGAGGACGAGGAGGAGCTTGTGGATGCTCCAAGCAAAAAAAGCAAGCTCCGCAAGGTCGCCTCTGCCCCAGAGTTGGCCAGCGTGGAAGCAAGCACACCAGTGCGCAAGAGTTTTACGGGGCTGGAACACGCTGATGCAGATTCGCAGAACCCTGTGAAGTTTCCAAACCCGGCGTTGCCTCAACCCAAAGTGCCAGCAGTCGTCTCCGACGAAAACCAACACGAAAAGGCCAAGCACATGCCGGAAGCGGACAATGACTCGACAATCGTGGTCATTACTGCATTCTTTCCAGAGCTGTTGCAAGCAAATAGTGAGACCTCGAATCAGTCACGGAGTCGACAGTCTTATGGGAGCGCGAATAGCGACAGCGAGCAGTTTGTGATCAATGTCTGGGTGCATCGTCCCGAGGAGGAGAGCGAAATCATCGATGAGGAAAAATCATATGGGCGCGTCCACAAATTTGCTAAGCGTGGCATTCGCGTCAACAAGGGCGACGACATTTCTGGTCACGTGATCCACATCCAAGGTGGTCTGCAAGCCATGGTTGACGAAGATGACGTGGCCGAGTGGACAGGTGAGCGCGCAAACATGTCCTTTGTCATAGCCTACGAGCCAGGCGAAATGCAGGGTGCCGGGAGACCTCCTTTGGCTCGAATTCAGCTTCGGGTTGCGTCCAAGGTCAAGGGTAATGTGTCCGTGCCCTTTAATTTTCGCAAGCTCCCATCGCTAACTCCGTGTGACCAATGGGTCATTCCCTCGGGAACACCACACATTTTCATCAGTTACCGACGGACGCACGTTAACTTGGCTGCCCGTATTCTTGGCATCTTGCAGTACGAGTATTACTACAAGGTTTTCCTGGACACGGACCCAGACTCTGGGCTCAAGGCTGGGGACTTTCAGAAACAGCTCGAGAATCAGCTCGCACGCGCTCCAATAGTTGTGCCTCTCTTTACAGCCGCGCCATCGGGGGAGGACGAGCGTCGCAAGGCTCTCTCGTACCTTGCCTGCATCAAGGACTCGTTTGGCCGCGGCGTGGTTGACTGGTGCCATCGCGAGCTGGAGCTTGCTATCAAAGATTACTCGTGCGGTAGGAAGCTGATTGCTCCGCTTCATCAGGGCATAGATATCGGCAAGGAGCTCGCCGGGCTTCCGGCCGACATTAAACTTCTGAGTTCTTTCCAGAGTCGCCCCCTCGTCGAAGAGTATTTCCAGGATTGTATTCGACATTTGCACAATAGCATTCAGGGCTTTGTTCGAGGTCAAGCGAACGCCCAATAACTTTCATCCACCGTTCTTTGTTTATCAAGGAACGGTAGAGGGCTCGTGCTCCGGGCAAATAGTTTCCTCCTGTCTTGGTGTCCGAGTGCAAGATGTTCAATGATCCCTGGGCCTTTGCGTGGCAAAAATTATCCTCTTTGAAAAGAAATGCATCATGTCCTATCCTTTGCAATTGTTCAGGTGTCGAGAAAGCGCGACATTGCCCTTTTCTTCTTGCTTTTGCTCACTCTGACCGTTGATGCTTGGCAAATTCCGGAAGAATGTTTAACTATGGGAGAATGCATCGGCATGAAAACCTTTTGTGCAAGTGCGTCGCAATGGTTTGTCGCTTGCAAAATTTCAAATTTCCACAAATCTCTTGGTCGCACGCTGTCACATGAAGCTCATCGCATGTTGATCTCTATGTATGATGGTAAAGGACGCGCCAGTCGAAAGGGGCAGAGTGGAAAAATGCGAGTCAAGAATAGACAATGTGCCTTTACCACAGTTTATCCAAAAAGTCAACGACGCGATCGTGACGCTGCGAGACCACGAGAGGTCAGAGTGAGCCCTGCCTTCGAAGAATCAATCAGCGCCAAGCTCAATTCTTCTCAAGGCTAGCAAGCATCGATGCTGCAAAAGAAAATATCTTTTATGTGGGCTCAAGTGCTAGGAGACGACCGGTGCAGTCTTCGCGCACGTGAGCAAAGCTCCTTAATGAGCGCTGGTTCCTCGTGCTTCGAATCGTAGTTCGGACTTCGATCTTTGACTCCCGGAGCATCTCGCCATGTGAGCACCTCGAGACGATCAAAGAGTCTTGCACGGAGCGCAGAGTTTTCAAACTTCTTTACGTCCTCGAAGTCCCATTCCTCATTCGTACCGTGGACCGCAACTGCTAGCAAGGAAGGTCCTTCTTCTCCTTCTTCTTCAACTCCTTCTTCTTCTACTCCTTCTCTATCTCCTCCTTTCTTGGTTTGACCTTGCAGCTTCTCCCATGACCCTTGCAGCTTCTTCCATGACCTTTGCACATCGTCCCAGCACTCGTTTTCGAGTACAACCACGATGACGTGAGGTTCATCCTTTTCCACAGAGAACCCGGTCTGTTTACCGAGCTTGAGTCCAAGATCTTTGACTGCCTTGGACTTCTCTTTGCCCACCACTGTTAGTCGAAGATCTTCCCCCTGCTTTAAGGCAAATGCTTGCATGGAAGGACGAATGGCTTCAAATCCTGCATGTTCTGCAAGGGCTACTAGCATTGCATCTTCTTCAAAGCGGCGTCGGCGATATGGGATACGCCTGCATTTTGACAGTGCTTCCTTGGCGGAGTTGAAGACTGTATCGATATCTAATTTTAAGACCTTGAGTGAGACGCGGAGTTGGCGAGTGTTGCGATCGCGTCGAGGTGTTCCCAGCTTAAGCTCGGTATCATCGAGCTCTTGGTGATCAAAAAAAGCTTGCTCTTCGTCGAGCTCCTTCTCGAGTATTTTGTCGTCGAGCTCCTGATCCCCCCAGCCCAATGCTTCCCATGGCTCATCTATGCCTTCGTTCCAGGGGCTAAATCGACTGTCTTCTTCAACGACGAAGAAAATGCGGTCTTTCAGCTCCAGGCCCAAATCTCTGAAGTTCTGCACGGCAAAGTTGAGTTCCGCGAGACAGTAGGGCCGGAAAAGTACATCCTTGGTGAGCACCATGATGAAACACTGAGACGAAAGAACCCCGCGATGTATGCTTTGAAGGTGGATCTCAGTGGCATTCATATCCACCCAAGATGACATTCGGTGGCGCTCGAGACCAGCTGCGAGGTCCTTGACAATTCCTGCGGCCTGCGACTGCATGTGTGACAGGAAAAAATGGTATGTCGGGAGCTCGATGAGTTCGTTGTGGGCACGTTGATTGTAAAACAAACTCGAACTGTCATTTCTGTGCAGTTGGGGCTTTGTCGTGCGACCGAAGAGACTGAATCGTTTGGGAATCACGCGCTTGTGAAGGTTCATCACACGGCGAGAGAAGCGAGAGGATTTGCGCCTGCTTGTGCATGCGGCCCTGATGATCTTGTCTCCCTCTTCTTTCTCATGGCTTGGGTTGCGAAGGGTCTCAAAAAACGGATGCTCATTGAGAATTTGCTCTATCGTTATGCGCTCCTTCGCATTGCCGCGAAGGCAGAGTCGTACCAGGTCGTGCGCGGCCTCGATCTCATAAGCATCCGCGTCGAGACCATCTGTTTTCGAGTCATCCTCACGCCCACTCATCTCATCGTCGTTTTCTCCCTCCTTCTCCTCCTCTTCGTCCTTCTCGTGACGACTTTTAATGCGATGAAGACGCTCGTCGTCCAGCGCAAGCCAATTCATGAGCTCCACCTTGTCGTGTCTTGTCACGAGATTGTCGTCAGACTCGTCGACCATAAAAAGTTTTGTGCCGGAGAGCATCTGGAAAAGCACCACGCCAAAGCCCCAAACATCAATCGCTGGATCAGCCTGGGGCGGCTTGTCCTTTTTTGCTTTGGGCAGGAATTGCCATTTGGCTAATTCGGGGGCTGCGTAACCTGTGCTCACTTTTTCCGTGATGAAGCTCTTTTCTCCCGACGTCGAAATCGTTGCCGATGCGTCCAAATCAATGAGTTGCCAATCTTCGTCGCCTATGGCGTCAGAACGCTCTCCAGTCACATTTTTTCGCCATTCGTCTGGCACCGTGAGACGCCCTCCTTTGTCGCTATCCGAGAATGTGTACTGCTTTGAAGCAGCGACGCGCACAACGTTGCGCGGCTTGATATCACCATGAATTCGACCGCTGTCGTGCAGACTTTTAACTGCAGAGAGAATCTTGTACGCAATCGTGCGGATCTTTCGCAGATCGCGGCCAGCAAAGCGCTCCGTGTTGATGGCTTCGAAAAGCGAGCGCGAGCCTCGTTTCATCACCAGGCACAGCTCATCGTCTAAGCGTTTAGCGAACTCCGAATTCTCGCGATGAAGAAGTGGTAAACAGCCTTCAAGATCCGCATCTCTGCTGGCTGCAGACTTGCGAGCCTCAGTCTCGCGATCGTATTGCTTCTTCTCCCGCATAATCTTAAGCGCCACAGCTTCGTTTGTTTGGATGTCCGTCGCGTAGTGAACCGCACATGTTTTGGATTCGTGAACTGGAGGGCCTTCCATGACACTGTAACGATCGAGATATGTGCCATACGTTTTGGCCCACGCCTTCGTGTTTTTGTTAGTGAGCGCAAGTGAACGAACCGTTCTTCCACCGTCGTCTTCAGCTTTCATCAACAGGAGACCATCCTTGAGAGACAAGCACGTCATGAGAACTTCGTCGCAAAATCGTCGCGGAAGAGAGTATTGCTTTCTTGTTGCGTGGCAGTCAAACAGTGCATGAATTAGTGGAAGATTGGCGTCTTCAGCCTGTCCCTCTTTATCCTTTTCCTTCGCACTTTCGTGCTTCAGAAGCCAAAAATTAGGGTTCTCAAGACGCATCTGCGTCTCCTGCATCTCCGCGTTATCTTGAGTGAGAATGATAAGAAAGAGCGCGAATATGTGCGCCGATTCCCCTGCCAGCTCGTGCGCGGCCGACGTCCATTTTTCTTCATCCTTGTCGAAAAGATACCCCCGAATTCGTTTCAACTGAGCGTTGCCTTCCGAAGCTTGAAGCAGTTTGGTCCATGAGCTTGAAGGTAGCTCAGGCAGGCCACTGATTGAATAGCACGGGGAAATTAGTGTGCAGAAGTTCGAGTCTTTCTCCAGGCAAAAGTCATGACCAAACACAACTTACAAGATTCGACGCAAGCCACCATTCATCGTCAAGAGCACCTCGACAATCGCCATCTGACCACCAACGCCGATGTTGTTGTGCTCAAGACTGTGCATGATGATTGTGGTGGGGCGTGGCATGGCATTAATTGATGAGCGCGAAATGGCTGTCAGTGTCCACCATCATGTCGCCGTCCCGTCGTCTTGGCGCAGTCTCGCCTTTCTGCTCTCCGCCACGAACGCCTGCCTGCCTTCCTTCACGCAGAAATTCACGCGTGCCGCCTTCTTGCCTCCAATCTAAAGTCTTGACTCCAATCAAACGCAGGGCAACACAACCGAACCGACTTACTTCAATTCTCTGAGCGAGCTGTTCTTGGCCAAGCCTTTCCCGAGCCCCACGGCGCCATCTGGGCCGATGTTGTTCGACTCAAGGCTACGCATGATGATTGTGGTGTGGCATGGCATTAATTACATTTATTGCATTCATTGATGAGCGCGAAATGACTGTCAGTGTCCACCCTCATGTCGCCGTCGCCGTCGTCTTGGCGCAGTCCCGCCTTTCTGCTCTCCGCCACGAACGCCCACCTGCCTTCCTTCACGCAAGAAGCCATGGATGCCGCCTTCTTGCCTCCAATCCAAAGTCTTGCCTCCAATCAANAATGGCTGTCAGTGTCCACCCTCATGTCGCCGTCGCCGTCGTCTTGGCGCAGTCCCGCCTTTCTGCTCTCCGGCAAGAACGCCCGCCTGCCTTTCTTCACACAGAAATCCACGAATGCCGCCTTCTTGCCTCCAACCCAAAGTCTTGCCTCCAATCAAACGCAGGACAACACAACCGAACCAACTTACTTCAGTTCTCTAAGCGAGCTGTTCTTGCCCAAGCCTTCCCCGAGCCCAACGGCGCCATCGTCGCCAATGTTGTTGTATCGAAGACTGTGCATGAAGAATGTAGTGTGGCGTGGCATTCATTATATTCATTGCATTCATTGCATTCATTGCATTCATTGATGAGGGCGACATGGCTGTCAGTGTTCACCCTCATGTCGCCATCGACGTCGTCTTGGCGCAGTCCCGCCTTTCTGCTCTCCGTCACGAACGCCCACCTGCCTTCCTTCACGCAAAAATTCACGCATGCCAACGTCTTGCCTCCAATCCAAAGTCTTGCTCCAATTAAACAAAGGACAACACGACCGAACCGACTCACTTCAAATACCTAAGCGAGCTGTTCTTGCACAAGACTTCCTCGAGCCCAACGGCCCCATCTGGGCCGATGTTGTTCGACTCAAGGCTGTGCATGATGATTGCGGTGTGGCATGGCATTCATTGCGTTCATTGCATTCATTGAATTCATTGATGGGCGCGAAATGGCTGTCAGTGTCCACCCTCATGTCGCCATCGACGCCGTCTTGGCACAGTCCCGCCTTTCTGCTCTCCGCCACAAACGCCCACCTGCCTTCCTTAACGCAGATATCCATGAATGCCGCCTTCTTGCCTCCAATACAAAATCTTGCCTCCAAACAAACGCAGGACAACACAACCGAACCGACTTACTTCAAAAGCTTCAGCGAGCTGTTCTTCCCCAAGCCTTTCCCGAGGCCAATGACGCCATCTGGGCCGATCTCGTTCGACTCAAGGCTGTGCACGATGATTGAGATGTGGCATGGCATTCATTGCATTTATTGCATTCATTGATGAGCGCGAAATGCCTGTCAGTGTCCACCTGCACGAACGCTCACCTGCCTTCCTTCACACAGAAATCCGCGCATGCTGCCTTCTTGCCTCCATTCCAAAGTCTCGTCTCCAATCAAACGCAGGATAACGCAACTGAACCAACTTACGTCAGTTCTCTAAGCGAGCTGTTCTTGCCCAAGACTTCCCCGAGCACAACGGCGCCATCTGAGCCGATGTTGTTCGACTCAAGACTGCGCATGATGATTGTGGCGTGGCATGGCATTCATTGCATTCATTGCATTCATTGATGAGCGCGAAATGGCTGTCAGTGTCCACCCTCATGTCGCCGTCGCCTTCGTCTTGGCGCAGACCCACCTTTCTGCTCTCCGCCACGAACGCCCACCTGCCTTCCTTCACACAGAAATCCACGCATGCCGCCTTCTTGCCTCCAATCGAAAGTCTTGCCTCCAATCAAACGCAGGACAACACAACCGAACCAACTTACTCCAAAGACCAAAGCGAGCTGTTCTTGCCCAAGACTTCCCCGAGCACAACGGCGCCATCTGAGCCGATGTTGTTCGAATTAAGACTGTGCATGATGATTGTGGTGTGGCATGACATTAATTACAATTATTGCGTTCATTGATGAGCGCGAAATGGCTGTCAGCGTCCACCCTCACGAACGCCCACCTGCCTTCCTTCACGCATAAATCCACGAATGCCGCCTTCTTGCTTCCAATCCAGAGTCGTGCCTCCAATTAGAAGCAGGACAACGCAACCGAATCAACTTACTTCAGTTCTCTAAGCGAGATGTTCTTGCCAAAGCCTTCCCCGAGCGCAACGGCGCCATCTGGGCCGATGTTGTTCGAACCAAGGCTGCGCATGATGATTGTGGTGTGGCATGGCATTAATTACATTTATTGCATTCATTGATGAGCGCGGAATGGTTGTCAGTGTCCATCCTCATGTCGCCGTCGCCGTCGTCTTGGCGCAGTCCCGCCTTTCTGCTCTCCGCCACGAACGCCCACCTGCCTTCCTGAACGCAGAAATCCACGCATGCCGCCTTGTTGCCTCCAATCCAAAGTCTTGCCTCCAATCAAACGCAGGACAACACAACCGAATCAACTTACTTCAGTTCTCTTAGCGAGCTGTTCTTGCCCAAGCCTTCCCCGAGCCCAACGGCGCCATCTGGGCCGATGTTGTTCGACTCAAGGCTGCGCATGATGATTGTGGTGTGGCATGGCATTAATTATATTTATTGCGTTCATTGATGAGCGCGAAATGGCTGTCAGTGTCCACCCTCATGTCGCCGTCGCCGTCGTCTTCGCGCAGTTCCGCCTTTCTGCTCTCCGCCACGAACGCCCACCTGCCTTCCTTCACGCAGAAATCTACGCATACCGCCTTCTTGCCTCCAATCCAAAGTCTTGCCTCCAATCAAACAAAGGACAACAAAACCGAACCAACTTACTTCAATTCTCTGAGCGAGCTGCATTTGCTCAAGCCTTCCCCGAGCCCAACGGCGCCATCGTCGCCGATGTCGTTGTATCGAAGACTGTGCATGATGATTGAGGTGTGGCATGGTATTCATTGCATCCGTTGCATTCATTGATGAGCGCGAAATGGCTGTCAGTGTCCACCCTCATGTCGCCATCGAAGTCGTCTTGGCGCAGTCCCGCCTTTCTGCTGTCCGCGACAAACGCCCACCTGTCTTCAGAAAGAAATCCACGCATGTGGCCTTCTTGCCTCCAATCCAGAGTATTGCCTACAATCAAATGCAGGACAACACAACCAAACCAACTTACTTCAAAGACGTAAGCGAGCTGTTCTTGCCCAAGCCTTCCCCGAGCCCAACGGCACCATCGTCGCCGATCTTGTTCGAACCAAGACTGCGCATGATGATTGTGGTGTGGCGTGCCATTCATTGCATTCATTGCATTCATTGATGAGCGCGAAATGGCTGTCAGTGTCCACCCCAATGTCGCCGTCGTCGCCGTCTTGGTGCAGTCCCGCCTCTCTGCTCTCCGCCACGAACGCTCACCTGCCTCCTTCACGCAGGAATCCACGCATGCCGCCTTCTTGCCTCCAATCCAAAGTCTTGCCTCCTATCAAACAAAGGACAACACGACCGAACAACTTACTTCAACGACTTAAGCGAGCGGCTCTTGGCCAAGCCTACCCCGAGCCCAACGGCGCCATCTGGGCCAATCTTGTTCCACACAAGGCTGTGCATGATGATTGAGGTGTGGCATGGCATTCATTGCAATCATTGCATTCATTAATGCGCGCGAAATGACCGTCAGTGTCCACCCTCATGTCGCCATCGAAGTCGCATTGGCGCAGTCCCGCCTTTCTGCCCTCCGCCACGAACGCCCACCTGCCTTCCTTCACGCAGAAATCCACGCATGCCGCTTTCTCGCCTCCAATTCAACGTCACGCGTGTCGCCTTCTTGCATCCAATCCAAAGTCTCGCCTCCAATCAAACGCAGGATAACGCAACTGAACCAACTTACGTCAGTTCTCTAAGCGAGCTGTTCTTGCCCAAGCCTTCCCCGAGGCCAACGGCGCCATTTGGGCCGATGTTGTTCGACTTAAGACTGTGCATGATGATTGTGATGTGGCATGGCATTCATTGCATTTATTGCATCCATTGATGAGCGCAAATTTGCTGTCAGTGTCCACCCTCATGTCGCCGTCCCGCCATCTTGGCGCAGTCCCGCCTTTCTGCTCTCCGCCACGGACGACCACCTGCCTTCACACGGAAATCCACGCGTGGTGCCTTCTTGCATCCAATCCAAAGTCACGCATGCCGTCTTCTTGCCTCCAATACAAGTCCTATCTCCAATCAAACGCAGGACAACAACATGGAACCAACTTACTTCAAAGACGTAAGCGAGCTGTTCTTGCCCAAGCCTTCCCCGAGCCCAACGGCGCCCGAGTCGCCGATATTGTTCGACTCAAGACTGCGCATGATGATTGTGGTGTGGCATGACATTAATTACAATTATTGCGTTCATTGATGAGCGCGAAATGGCTGTCAGTGTCCACCCTCACCATTGACGTCGTCTTGGCGCAGTCCCACCTTTCTGCGCTCCGCCACGAACGCCCACCTGCCTTCCTTCACGCAGAAATTCACGCATGCCAAAGTCTTGCCTCCAATCCAAAGTCTTGCCTCCTATCAAACAAAGGACAACACGACCGAACAACTTACTTCAAAGACTTAAGCGAGCGGCTCTTGGCCAAGCCTACCCCGAGCCCAACGGCGCCATCTGGGCCAATCTTGTTCGAACCAAGACTGTGCATGATGATTGTGGTGTGGCATGGCATTCATTACATTTATTGCATTCATTGATGAGCGCGAAATGGCTGTCAGTGTCAACCCTCATGTCGCCATCGACGTGGTCTTGGCGCAGTCCCACCTTTCTGCTCTCTGCCACGAACGCCCACCTGCCTTCCTTCACGCAGAAATCCACAAATGCCGCCTTCTTGCCTCCAATCCATAGTCTTGCCTCCAATCCGAAGTCTTGCCTCCAATCAAACGCAGGACAACACAACCAAACAAACTTACTTCAAAGTCATCAGCGAGCGGTTCTTGCCCAAGCCTTCCCCGAGCCCAACGGCGCCATCTGGGCCGATGTTGTTCGAACCAAGACTGTACATGATGATTGTGGTGTGGCATTGCAGTGATTACATCGATTGCATTCATTGATGAGCGCGAAATGGCTGTCAGTGTCCACCCCCATGTCGTGGTCGCCGTCATCTTGGCGCAGTCCCGCCTTTCTGCTCTCCGCTACGAACGCCCACCTGCCTTCATTGACGCAGAAATCCACGCGTGACGCCTTCTTGCCTCCAACCCAAAGTTTTGCCTCCTTGCCTCCAATCCAAAGTCTTGCCTTCAATCAAATGCAGGACAACACAACCGAACCAACTTACTTCAGGTCTCTAAGCGAGCTGTTCTTGCCTAAAACTTCCCCGAGCCCAACGGCGCCATCTGGGCCGATCTTGTTCGCAACAAGACTGTGCATGATGATTGTGGTGTGGCATGGCATCGATTACATTCATTGCATTCATTGATGAGCGTGAAATGGCTGTCAGTGTCCATCCCCATGTTGCTGTCGCCGTCGTCTTGGCGCAGTCCCGGCTTTCTGTTCTCTGTCACGAACGCCCACCTGCCTTCCTTCAAGCAGAAATTCACGCATGCCGCGTTCTTGCCTCCAATCCAAAGTCACGCATGCCGCCGTCTTGCCTCCAATCCAAAGTCTTGCCTTTAATCATACAAAGGGACAACACATCGTACCAACTTACTTCAAAGACGTAAGCGAGCTGTTCTTGCCCAAGCCATCCCCGAGCACAACGGCGCCATCGTCGCCGATGTCGTTGTATCGAAGACTGTGCATGATAATTTTGGTGAGGCATGACATTCATTGTATTCAATGCAGTCATCAATGAGCGCTCAATGGCTGTTAGTGGCCACCCCCATGTTGCCGTCGCCGTCATCTTGGCGCGCTCCCGCCTTTCTGCTCTCCGTCACGAACGCCCACCTGCCTTCCTTCACGCAGAAATCCACGAATGCCGTCTTCTTGCCTCCAATCGAGAGTCTTGACTCCAATCAAACGCAGGACAACACAATCGAACCGACTTACTTCAAAGAACTAAGCGAGCTGTTCTTGCCCAAGTCTTCCCCGAGCACAACGGCGCCATTTGGACCAATCTTGTTCGAACCAAGACTGTGCATGATGATTGAGGTGTGGCACGGCATTCATTGATGAGCGCGAAATGACTGTCAGTGTCCACCCTCATGTCGCCGTCGCCGTCGTCTTGGCGCAGTCCCGCCTTTCTGCTCTCCGTCAAAAAAGCCCACCTGGCTTCCTTCACGCAGAATTCCACGCATGCCGCCTTCTTGCCTCCATTTCAAAGTCTTGCCTCCAATCAAACAAAGAACAACAAAACCGAACCAACTTACTTCAGTTCCTTAAGCGAGCTGTTCTTGTCCAAGCCTTCCCCGAGCCCAACGGCGCCGGAGTCGCCGATGCCATTACCAGCAAGACTGTGCATGATGATTGTGGTGTGGCATGGCATTCATTGCATTCAATGCATTCATTGGTGAGCGCGAAATGGCTGTCAGTGTGGACCCTCGTGTTCCTGTCGCCGTTGTTTTGGCCCAGTCCCGCCTTTTTGCTGTCCGCAACGAACGCCCACCTGTCTTCAGAAAGAAATCCACGCATGTGGCCTTTTTGCCTCCAATCCAAAGTATTGCCTACAATTAAACGCAGGACAACACAACCAAACCAACTTACTTCAAAGACGTAAGCGAGCTGTTCTTGCCCAAGCCTTCCCCGAGCGCAACGGCGCCATCTGGGCCGATGCCGTTGCCAGCAAGACTGTGCATGATGATTGTGGTGTGGCATGGCATTCATTGCATCCATTGCATTCATTGATGAGCGCGAAATGGCTGTCAGTGTCCACCCTCATGTCGCCGTCGCCGTCGTCTTGGCGCAGTCCCGCCTTTCTGCTCTCCGTCAAAAAAGCCCACCTGGCTTCCTTCACGCAGAATTCCACGCATGCCGCCTTCTTGCCTCCATTTCAAAGTCTTGCCTCCAATCAAACAAAGAACAACAAAACCGAACCAACTTACTTCAGTTCCTTAAGCGAGCTGTTCTTGTCCAAGCCTTCCCCGAGCCCAACGGCGCCGGAGTCGCCGATGCCATTACCAGCAAGACTGTGCATGATGATTGTGGTGTGGCATGGCATTCATTGCATTCAATGCATTCATTGGTGAGCGCGAAATGGCTGTCAGTGTGGACCCTCGTGTTCCTGTCGCCGTTGTTTTGGCCCAGTCCCGCCTTTTTGCTGTCCGCAACGAACGCCCACCTGTCTTCAGAAAGAAATCCACGCATGTGGCCTTTTTGCCTCCAATCCAAAGTATTGCCTACAATTAAACGCAGGACAACACAACCAAACCAACTTACTTCAAAGACGTAAGCGAGCTGTTCTTGCCCAAGCCTTCCCCGAGCGCAACGGCGCCATCTGGGCCGATGCCGTTGCCAGCAAGACTGTGCATGATGATTGTGGTGTGGCATGGCATTCATTGCATCCATTGCATTCATTGATGAGCGCGAAATGGCTGTCAGTGTCCACCCTCATGTCGCCGTCGCCGTCGTCTTGGCGCAGTCCCGCCTTTCGGCTCTCCGCCACGAACGCCTACCTGCCTTCCTTCACGCAGAAATCCACGCATACCGCCTTCTTGCGTTGTCCAATCCAGAGTCTTGCCTCCAATCAAACGCAGCAAAACACAACCGAACCAACTTACTTCAAAACCTTAAGCGAGCTGTTCTTGCCCAAGCCTTCCCCGAGCCCAACGGCGCCCGAGTCGCTGATGTCGTTGTATTCAAGACTGTGCATGATGATTGTGGTGTGGCATGGCATTCATTGCATTCATTAATGAGCGCGAAATGGCTGTCAGTGTCCTCCATGTCGCCGTCGCCGTCGTCTTAGCGCAGTTCCCCCTTTCTGCTCTCCGCCATGAACGCGCACCGGCTTATCTTCACGCAGAATACGCAAGCCACCTTCTTGATTCCCATTCAAAGTCTTGCTTCCAATCAAACGCAGGACCACACAACCGAACCAACTTACTTCAGTTCTCTAAGCGAGCTGTTCTTGCACAAGCCTTCCCCCAGCACAACGGCGCCATTGTCGCCGATAATGTTGTATCGAAGGCTGTGCATGAAGAATGTGGTGTGGCATGGCATTAATTACATTCGTTGCGTTTATTGTAGAGCGCGAAATGGCCGTCAGTGTCCACCCTCATGTTGCCGCCGCCATCGTCTTGACGCAACCCAGCCTTTCTGCTCTCCGCCACAAACTTCCAACTGCCTTCCTTCACACGCAGAAATCAACGTATGCCGCCTTCTTGCCTCCAATCCAAAGTCACGCATGCCGACTTTTTTCCTCCAATCCCAAATCTTGCCTCCAATCCAAAGTCTTGCCTCGAATCATACAAAGGGACAACACAACCGAACAAACTTACTTCAAAGCTCTAAGCGAGCTGTTCTTGGCCAAGCCTTTCCCGAGCCCCACGGCGCCATCTGGGCCGATGTTGTTCGACTCAAGGCTGTGCATGATGAGTGTGCCGTGCATTCATTGCATTCATTGATGAGCGCGAAATGGCTGTCAGTGTCCACCATCATGTCGCTGTCGCCGTCGTCTTGGCGCAGTCCCGCCTTTCTGCTCTCCGCTACGAACGCCCACCTGCCTTCATTGACGCAGAAATCCACGCGTGACGCCTTCTTGCCTCCAACCCAAAGTTTTGCCTCCTTGCCTCCAATCCAAAGTCTTGCCTTCAATCAAATGCAGGACAACACAACCGAACCAACTTACTTCAGTTCTCTAAGCGAGCTGTTCTTGCCCAAGCCTTCCCCGAGTACAACGGCACCATATGGGCCGATGTTGTTGTATCGAAGACTGTGCATTGAGAATGTGGTGTGGCATCGCATTAATTACATTCATTGTATTCATTGATGAGCGCGAACTGGCTGTCAGTGTCCACCCTCATGTCGCCGTTGCTGTTGTATTGGCGCAGTCCCGCCTTTCTGCTCTCCGCCACGAACGCCCACCTGCCATCCTTCACGCAGAAATCCACGCATGCCGCCTTCTTGCCTCCAATGTAAAGTCTTGCCTCCAATCAAACGCAGGACAACACAACCGAATCAACTTACTTCAGTTCTCTAAGCGAGCTGTTCTTGCCCAAGCCTTCTCCGAGCCCAATGGCGCCATCGTCCTCGATGTCGTTGTTTCGAAGACTGTGCATGATGATTGTGGTGTGGCATGACATTCATTGCATTCATTGCAATCAGTGATGAGTGCGAAATGGCTGTCAGTGTCCACCCTCATGTCGCCGTACCGTCGTCTTCGCGCAGTCCCGCCTTTCTGCTATCCGCCACGAACACCAACCTGCCTTCCTTCAGGGAGATATCCACGCATGCCGCCTTCTCTCCTCTTATGGAAACTCTTGCCTCCAATCAAATGCAGGACAACACAACCGCACCAACTTACTTCAGAACCGTAAGCGAGCTGTTCTTGCCCAAGCCTTTCCCGAGCCCAACGGCGCCCGAGTCGCCGATGTCGTTGTATTCAAGACTGTGCATGATGATTGTGGTGTGGCATAGCATTCATTGAATTCATTGATGAGCGCAAAATGGCTGTCAGTGTCCACCATCATGTCGCCGTCGCCGTCGTCTTAGCGCAGTCCCGCCTTTCTGCTCTCCACCACGAACGCCCACCTGCCATCCTTCACGCAGAAATCCACGAATGCCGCCTTCTTGACTGCCATCCAAAGTCTTGATTCCAAATTAAACGCAGGACAACACACCCGAACCAACTCACTTCAGTTCTCTAAGCGAGCTGTTCTTGCCCAAGCCTTCCCCGAGCACAACGGCGCCCGAGTCGCCGACGTTGTTCGACTCAAGACTGTGCATGATGATTGTGGTGTGGCATGGCATTCATTACAATCATTGCATTCATTGATGAGCGCAAATTTGCTGTCAGTGTCCACTCTCATGTCGCCGTTGCCGTCGTCTTGGCGCGGTCCCGCCTTTCTGCTCTCCGTCACGAACGCCCACCTGCCTTCGTTAACGCAGAAGTCCATGCATGCCGCCTTCTTGCCTCCAATGTAAAGTCTTGCCTCAAATCAAACGCAGGACAACACAACAGAACCAACTTACTTCAAAGACATAAGCAAGATGTTCTTGCCCAAGCCTTCCCCGAGCCCAACGGCGCCATCTGGGCCGATGTTGTTCGATCGAAGACTGTTCATGATGATTGAGGTGTGGCATGGCATTCATTGCATTCATTGATGAGCGCAAAATGGCTGTCAGTGTCCACCCTCATGTCGCCGTCCTGTCGTCTTGGCGAAGTCCCGCATTTCTTCTATCCGCCACGAACGCCCACCTCTCTTCAAACAGAAATCCACGCATGCCGCCTTCTTGCCTCCAATCCAAAGTCTTGATTCCAAATTAAACGCAGGACAACACACCCGAACCAACTCACTTCAGTTCTCTAAGCGAGCTGTTCTTGCTCAAGCCTTCCCCGAGCCCAACGGCGCCTGAGTCGCCGACGTTGTTCGATTCAAGACTGTGCATGATGATTGTGGTGTGGCATGGCATTCATTACAATCATTGCATTCATTGATGAGCGCAAATTTGCTGTCAGTGTCCACTCTCATGTCGCCGTTGCCGTCGTCTTGGCGCGGTCCCGCCTTTCTGCTCTCCGACACGAACGCCCACCTGCCTTCGTTAACGCAGAAATCCATGCATGCCGCCTTCTTGCCTCCAATGTAAAGTCTTGCCTCAAATCAAACGCAGGACAACACAACCGAACCAACTTACTTCAAAGACATAAGCAAGATGTTCTTGCCCAAGCCTTCCCCGAGCCCAACGGCGCCATCTGGGCCGATGTTGTTCGATCGAAGACTGTGCTTGTTGATTGAGGTGTGGCATGGCATTCATTACATTCATTGATGAGCGCAAAATGGCTGTCAGTGTCCACCCTCGCCGTCCTGTCGTCTTGGCGCAGTCCCGCCTTTCTTCTATCCGCCACGAACGCCCACCTCTCTTCAAACAGAAAACCACGCGTGCCGCCTTCTTGCCTCCAATCCAAAGCCTTGCCTCCAATCAAACGCAGGGCAGCACAAACGAATCAACTTACTTCAAATCTCTGAGCGAGCTGTTTTTGCACAAGCCTTTCCCGAGCCCAACGGCGCCCGAGTCGCCGACGTTGTTCGACTCAAGGCTGTGCATGATGATTGTGGTGTGGCATGGCATTCATTGCATTCATTGCAATCATTGATGAGCGCGAAATGGCTGTCAGCGTGGATCCTTATGTTCCCGTCGATGTTGTCTTGCCCCAGTCCCGCCTTTTTGCTGTTCGCAACGAACGCCCACCTGTCTTCAGACAGAAATCCACGCATGTGGCCTTCTTGCCTCCAGTCCAAAGTATTGCCTTCAATCAAACGCAGGGCAACACCACCGAATCAACTTACTTCAAAGACCATAGCGAGCTATTCTTACCCAAGCCTTCCCCGAGCCCAACGGCGCCATCGTTGCCGATGTTGTTCGACTCAAGACTGTGCATGATGAGTATGGTGTGACATGGCATTCATTGCGTTCGTTGATGAGCGCGAAATGGCTGTCAGTGTCCACCCTCATGTCGCCGTCACCATCCTCGTGGCGCAGGCCCGCATTTTTGCTCTCTGCCACTAACGCCAATCTGCATTCCTTCACGCAGAAATCCACGCATGCCGCCTTCTTGCCTCCGATCCAGAGTCTTGCCTCGAACAAACGCAGGTCAACACAACCGAACCAACTTACTTCAAAGACATAAGGGAGCTGTTCTTGCCCAAGCCTTCCCCGAGCCCAACGGCGCCATCTGGGCCGATGTTGTTGTATCGAAGACTGTGCATGATGATTGAGGCATTCATTGCATTCATTGCATTCATTGATGAGCGCGAAACGGCTGTCAGTGTCCACCCTCATGTCGCCGTCGCCGTCCTCATGGCGCAGTTCCGACTTTTTGCACTCTGCCACTAACGTTAACCGGCGTTCCTTCACACAGAAATCCGCGCATGCTGCCTTCTTGCCTCCATTCCAAAGTCTTGCCTCCAATCAAACGCAGGGCAACACAAACGAACCAACTTACTTCAGTTCTCTGAGCGAGCTGTTCTTGCCCAAGCCTTTCCCGAGCCCAACGGCGCCATCGGTGCCGATGTTATTTGACTCAAGACTGTGCATGATGATTGTGGTGTGGCATGGCATGAATTGCATTCATTGATGAGTGCGAAATGTCTGTCAGTGTCCACCCTCATGTCGCCATCGCCGTCCTCGTGGCGCAGTCCCGCCTTTTTGCTTTCTGTCACTAACGCCAACCGGCTGCGTTCACGCAGAAATCCACGAATGCCGTCTTCTTGCCTCCAATCATACAAAGGGACAACACAACCGAACCAACTTACTTCAAAGACATAAGCGAGCTGTTCGTGCCCAAGCCTTCCCCAAGCCCAACGGCGCCATCGTTGCCGATCTTGTTCGCACGAAGACTGCGCATGATGATTGTGGTGTGGCATGGCATGAATTGCATTCATTGATGAGCACGAAATGACTGTTAGTATCCATCATCATGTCGCCGTCGCCGTCGTCTTGGCGAAGTTCCGCCTTTCTGCTCTCCGCCACGAACGCCCACCTGCCTTCCTTCACGCAGAAATTCACGCATGCCTCCTTCTTGCCTCCAATCCAAAGTCTTGCCTCCAATCAAACGCAGGACAACACCATCGAACCAACTTACTTCAAAGACCAAAGCGAGCTGTTCTTGCCCAAGCCTTCCCCGAGCCCAACGGCGCCCGAGTCGCCGATGTTATTCGACTCAAGACTGTGCATCATGATTATGGTGTGACATGGCATTCATTGCATTCGTTGATGAGCGAGAAATGGCTGTCAGTGTCCACCCTCATGTCGCCGTCGCCGTGGTCTTGGCGCAGTCCCGCCTTTTTGTTCTCTCTCACGAACGCCCACCTGCCTTCCTTCACGCACAAATCCACGCGTGCCGCCTTCTTGCCTCCAATCCAAAGTCTTGCCTCCAATCAAACGCAAGACAACACAACCGAACCAACTTACTTAAAAGACGTAAGCGAGCTGTTCTTGCCCAAGCCTTCCCCGAGCCCAACGGTGCCATCGTCGCCGATCTTGTTCGAACCAAGACTGTGCATGATGATTGTGGTGCGGCGTGCCATTCATTACATGCATTGCATTCATTGATGAGCGGGAAATGGCTGTCAGTGTCTACTCTCATGTCGCCGTCGCTATCGCCGTCGGCTTGGCACAGTCCCACTTCTCTGCTCTCCGTCACGAACGCCCACCTGCCTTTCTTCACGTAAAGTCTTGATTCCAATCAAACGCAGCACATCACAACCGAATCAGCTTACTTCAAAGTCATCAGCGAGATGTTCTTGCCCAAGCCTTCCCCAAGCCCAATGGCGCCATCGTTGCCGATCTTGTTCGCATCAAGACTGTGCATGATGATTGTGGGTGGCATCGCATTAATTACAATCATCGATGAGCGCGAAATGGCTGTCAGTGTCCACCATCATGCCGCCGTCGCAGTCATCTTGACGCAGACCCGCCTCTCTGCTCTCCGCCAAGAACGCCCACCTGCCTTCCTTTACGCAGAAACACACGCATGCCAACGTCTTGCCTGCAATCCAAAGTCACGCATGCCACCTTCTTGCCTCCAGTCTAAAGTCTTGGCTCCAATCAAAAAAAGGACAACACGACCGAACCAACTTACTTTAAAGACTTAAGCAAGCGATTCTTGGCCAAGCCTTTCCCGAGCCCCACGGCGCCATCTGGGCCGATGTTGTTCGACTCAAGGCTGTGCATGATGATTTTGGTGTGGCATGGCATTCATTACATATATTGCATTCATTGATGAGCGCGAAATGGCTGTTAGTGTCAACCCTCGTGTCGCCATCGACGTGGT
Organism: Aurantiochytrium sp. KH105; assembly: GCA_003116975.1. Lineage (NCBI taxonomy): Eukaryota > Bigyra > Thraustochytrida > Thraustochytriidae > Aurantiochytrium > Aurantiochytrium sp. KH105. The sequence continues at coordinate 121,040 of BGKB01000009.1, forward strand.
CTTGGCGCAGTCCCGCCTTTCTGCGCTCCGCCACGAACGCCCACCTGCCTTCCTTCATGCAGAAATCCACACGTGACGCCTTCTTGCCTCCAATACAAAGTCTTGCCTCCAATTAGAAGCAGGACAACACAACCGAACCGACTCACTTCAAATACCTAAGCGAGCTGTTCTTGCCCAAGACTTCCCCGAGCACAACGGAGCCATCTGAGCCGATGTTGTTCGACTCAAGGCTGTGCACGATGATTGTGGCGTGGCATGGCATTCATTGCATTCATTGCATTCATTGATGAGCGCGGAATGGTTGTCAGTGTCCACCCTCATGTCGCCGTTGCCGTCGTCTTGGCGCAGACCCGCCTTTCTGCTCTCCGCCACGAACGCCCACCTGCCTTCCTTCACACAGAAATCCACGCATGTCGCCTTCTTGCCTCCAATCCAAAGTCTTGCCTCCAATAAAACGCAGGACAACACAACCGAACCGACTTACTTCAAAGACCTAAGCGAGCTGTTCTTGCCCAAGCCTTCCCCGAGCCCAACGGTGCCATCGTCGCCGATCTTGTTCGAACCAAGACTGAGCATGATGATTATGGTGTGGTATTGCATTGATTTCATCGATTGCATTCATTGATGAGCGCGAAATTGCTGTCAGTATCCACCCTCTTGTCGCCGTCGCCTTCGTCTTGGCGCAGCCTCGCCTTTCTACTCTCCGCCACGAACGCCTGCCTACGCAGAAATCTACGCATGCCGCCTTCTTGCCTCCAAAATCCTAAGTCTTGCCTCCAATCAAACGCAGGGCAACACAACCGAACCAACTTACTTCAGTTTTTTAAGCGAGCTGTTCTCGCCCAAGCCTTCCCCGAGCCCAACGGCGCCCGAGTCCCCGATGTTGTTCGACTCAAGACTGCGCATGATGATTGTGGTGTGGCGTGCCATTCATTGCATTGATTGCATTCATTGATGAGCGCGAAATGGCTGTCAGTGTCCACCCTCACGTCGCCGAAGCCGTTGGATTGGCGCAGTCCCGCCTTTCTGCTCTCCGTCACGAACGCCCACCTGCCTCCATTCACGCAGAAATCCACGCATGCCGCCTTCTTGCGTTGTCCAATCCTACAATCAAACACAGGATAGCACAACCAAACCAACTTACTTCAAAGACATAAGCGAGCTGTTCTTGCCCAAGCCTTCCCCGAGCCCAACGGCGCCATCGTCGCCGATCTTGTTCGCACCAAGACTGTGCATCATGATTGTGGTGTGGCGTTGCATTAATTACATTCATTGCATTCATTGATAAGCGCGAAATGGCTGTCAGTGTCCACCCCCATGTCGCCGTCGCCTTCGTCTTGACGCAGCCCCGCCTTTCTGCTCTCCGCCACGAACACCTGCCTGCCTTCCTTCACGCAGAAATCTACGCATGCCGCCTTCTTGCCTCCAATCCAAAGTCTTGCCTCCAATAAAACGCAGGACAACACAACCGAACCAACTTACTTCAAAGACCTAAGCGAGCTGTTCTCGCCCAAGCCTTCCCCAAGCCCAACCGCGCCATCTGGGCTGATCTTGTTCGCAACAAGACTGTGCATGGCATCAATTACATTGATTGCATTCATTGATGAGGGCGACATGGCTGTCAGTGTCCACCCTCATGTCGCAGTCACCTTCGTCTTGGCACATTTCCGCCTTTCTGATCTCCGCCAAGAACGCCCACCTGCCTTCCTTTACGCTAGAATCCACGCATGCAGACTTCTTGCGTTGTCCAGTCCAAAGTCTTGCCTCCAATCAAACACAGGACAGCACAACCGCACCAACTTACTTCAAAGACATAAGCGAGCTGTTCTTGCCCAAACCTTCCCTGAGCCCAACGGCGCCCGAGTCGCCGATGCCGTTGTATCCAAGACTGTGCATGATGATTGTGGTGTGGCATGGCATTAAATACATTCATTGAATTCATTGATAAGCGCGAAATGGCTGTCAGTGTCCACCCCCATGTCGCCGTCGCCTCCATCTTGGCGCAGCCTCGCCTTTCTGCTCTCCGCCACGAACGCCTGCCTGCCTTCCTTCACGCAGAAATCTACGCATGCCGCCTTTTTGCCTCCAATCCAAAGTCTTTCCTCCAATCAAACAAAGGACAACACAACCGAACCAACATACTTCAAAGACCTAAGCGAGCTGTTCTTGCCCAAGCCTTCCCCGAGCCCAACGGCGCCATCTGGGCCGATGTTGTTCGAACCAAGACTGTACATGATGATTGTGGTGTGGCATTGCATTGATTACATTTATTGCATTCATTGATGAGCGCGAAATGGCTGTCAGTATCTGCCCTTATGTCACCGTCACCGTCATCTTGGCGCAGACCCGACTTTCTGCTCTCCGCCACGAACGCCCACCTGCCTTCCTCCACGCAGAAATCCACGAATACCGTCTTCTTGCCTCCAATCCAAAGTCACGCTCGCCTCCCCTCCAATCCAAAGTCTTGCCTCCAATCAAACGCAGGACAACACAGCCGAACCAACTTACTTCAAAGACCTAAGCGAGCTGTTCTTGCCCAAGCCTTCCCCAAGCCCAAGGGCGCCATCGTTGCCGATGTTGTTCGCACGAAGACTGTGTATGATGATTGTGGTGTGGCATGACATTCATTGCATTTATTGACGAGCGCGAAATGGCTGTCAGTGTCCACCCTCATGTCCACCCTCATGTCGAAGTCGACGTCGTCTTGGCGCAGTCCAGCCTTTCTGCTCTCACCACGAACGCCCACCTGCCTTCCTTCACGCAGAAATCCACGC